>JAODAL010033114.1:0-45983 GCA_025379985.1 Phyllomedusa bahiana | reverse complement strand
TCCCTTTAAAGCATTGCTCAATTTCTGGGAATGGAGTTACTGCAGAATTCTCTTCATTTCTTTCTATGGGAGTTCTAAATGTAGCCGAGCAAGTGCGCTATGCGCTGGCCTCAGACGTGAACTTACGAGATGGGACAACCTCTAAAAAGACCACTGCAATTTTTTTTCCCCTTTAGTTCAGTTCACTAGAAATTGCTACACAATAGTGCCTGCAATTTCGCTTACCTGCAGTTGAATACAGGATTTCTTACTGCTGCCACGGTGTCATGTGACCTGTACTCTGAGCTGCTAAAACACAAATCATGGTTGTGTGACCCAGAAGTGAATCTGTCTATTCCTATGGAAGGTTCAAAGTCAGTCTCATAGGAATGCATAGAGGGACCAACTTTCTGCCAGCAACTAAAGCACAGGGCCATGTTTTCCATTGGGCATACTGGGTAGCTGCCCATGAGACCCACAAGTATTGGGGCCCCAAGTGGTTTATGTATGTCCCAGGAATATAGGAAACATACCCTGGATCCTTTGGTTGGCTTTGCTTATTTAATGGTTTGTGTGTTTTTAGGACGTGCAAACAGTTTAAAACCATTGTGAAGAAGGGAGCCAAAGGCTCCCTGCCAAATAGTCTTGTAGGTTGCCGGCTGCTGGTGTCCAGACATAAGTGGTGTGATAATATGGGTGTGATTAGGGGGCTCAAGGCATGGCCTAGGATGATGCCATGTATTTGGGTAGGGCCCACTGGAGTGCTATGCCCAGGGGCCCGTAATGCTGTTAAGAAGGCTCTGCAAAAGCACAGTGTCTTTCAGCCAGAGTGAAGGTTATGTGACCCTTCGGAAGACCAATGCAGCAGAAATCTATCTGACATGGAGCCTTTAGGAGTTAATATTATAGTAAATACATTGACTAGGTTAAAATAAGGAGAAGAAACTCTTATTTTATGTTCCTCTTCTCTAAAGATTATAAGCTCCCGTTTGCCCAAGGGACATTTCCAATTAGACTGAAAACTCCCACATGTTTATGGTGACTACATTTACATTGGACAAACTGGGCTGTCTGTATGGAAACACGGACTTCATGAACCTATTCTCATACTTTCTGTTTAGTCCTATGCTATGATTTTTGCCATGATGTAATCTTGATGTGGGATCCTCCAAAATGGGTATTTAATCACTTTTCTAAATATATGTGATTACAAAAAATGAAGCCTCTGAGAGCTACAGCATTTCTCAATCCCCCTTAGTTACCTGAAAGCTTGCATTAGACACGACCAGAGGAGCTGACAGGCCGCGATTGCGTGAAACACTTCTTATCTGATAACAGGGAAAATGAATGAGCTTTCAAGGGACTGGGGAGAAAGTGCAGTATGTGGGCCTGTGTCTTGCTGTATAGAGAATCCACTGTTGTAATTTTATTATTTGAGTTAAGTTTTGAGACGCTCCCTTATTCCTCACTCCTTGCTCACCCCCTCCCTCTCACCCCTGCAGCTTTCATGACTTTCGTGATTTGTTTATATTCTACTCTTTGCTGATAAGGAGGTAAGGAACTCGGGTCCTGGCAAAACCCCTTTAAGGGAGCTTGTACGACCAAAACGTGTTAGCAGGACTTGTCTCGTGCTTGCAGTGTGAGCTGAAATTTTATCCAAGATATCGAATAAAGGTCATGTCTTTATTTTATGCCGTGAGGATGGAGAGCTGACCACCAATGCTTGTTTCTCTGTGTCATTAATAATACAGTATTTTAATGTGGCAGCTTTGAACCTCTTCAGGCACCAGATATCAGTTGCAAATTTTACGTTTGAACCCTGTACAGACACAGCCCAGTTGCAGTGCCCTATAGATACTCTATGAGTTCTCCTGTAGCCTCTTGGATCCCTAGGAATCTACTCATGAAATAATCGAATGGTTTTAATTATACTGAGTAATTAAAAAAAAAAATCTAATGTTAAAAATATTGGGAAACTGATCCCTGATGTTAAAAGTTCTGTATGAATAATTCAAAATATTTGTCTGGGACCTGCAGATGCTGCTGAATTAGAGACATTAAAGGGGTTTTCTCACTACAAAGATTCACTTTCAACATGTAGGGAACAGTAAATAAAGATGTTTTTCAAATAGATTACTTCGTTTTTATTTTTCTTTGTTGAGGAGATAAAAGTGATTTTGTCATCTCTGAGTGCAATCAGGTTTCTCTAGGTTACTGATCTGCTCTGCCCTGCTCTCCCCTGCTTTATGTCTTATCTGATAGCAGGGGTGACATCATCACACAGACTGGCCCACAGAACTGCAGGCAGCTTGAGTGTTATTTGATCTAACAAACAAAGGAAACCAATAACTCTTGTTTACTTTAGCTTTGAATCTTCTCTGGACTTTAGATAAACATCTCCTGCTCTCATGTCAGAGAAATTAGCATTACTTTGAATACAGAACTTATATGCTAATCACCCACAGACTGATCAGGAAGAGACTGAATGCGTGAATGAAAGTTGCTTTTGGCTCTGTGAAACAGCATGGTGAGACTTTTATACTTGTAGTGATTGTTAAATTACACTGATTATCTTTACAAATGTCATTAAAGGTAAATAAAGTCGATTACCATAGACACTCCTGTTCTGATTTTGCTTCTTTCAGAGCTAGAGGAGATTTGATATTCTCATTGTTTAAACAAGCTTCCATCAGATACCAACCATCTTTCTCTCCACTCATTGCTCCAGCTGCCGACCCTAGTAACATTGATCCATGCTCTGTCTTATCAGTAAAACAGGAGCTTGTTTATCTTTGTTACTGACAAACTTTAACCCTTCAGAGATCTGTAGTCTTCTGCCCTGCTGTTTATACTCTTTTATTAGAAATATCCTCTAACAGATTCAGCTAGGAATTACACTGCTGTAAAATGGTGCACAGCCTAACCAGGAAGTAAGAACTTGAAAATTGCTATAATTGCAGGCCTTTCACTGCTTTTCAGGTAGAAAGGCAGAGAAAGACGCAGAAATCAGAAGACATAGTGCAAGAGTCATGTACAGTAGCTGTAAAGTTGGCCCCCAATAATCACCTCCACTGGTGGGCCCCAATAATCAACTTTACTAGTGGGCCCCAAGAATCATCTCCACTGGTGGGCCTCAAGAATCACCTCCACTAGTGGGCCCCAAGAATCACCTCCACTAGTGGGCCCCAAGAATCATCTCCACTGGTGTGCCCCAAGAATCATCTCCACTGGTTTGCCCCAAGAATCATCTCCACTGATGGGCCCCAAGAATCATCTCCACTGGTGGGCCCCAAGAATAACCTCCACTGATGGGCCCCAAGAATCATCTCCACTAGTGGGCCCCAAGAATCATCTCCACTAGTCGGCCCCAAGAATCATCTCCATTGATTTATAGCCACTGCCACGCTACTGTCAACTGCATGCCATATTTCCATAGTGCCCAGCCTACTCTGATGAACTCATGGAATTCAGCTCAAAAACCAAAGATTCCACTGCCTTTGAATAAGATTGTGGCCTTAACTTTAACCTTAAAGCAATATATGGTTATGCACATCCAAAAAAATTTAAAAAAAAAAAAAAATGAACATAGGTGCAACACTGGTGCGGCTGTAGCATACATACATAAAAATTCCAATAACAGTGGCACACTATAAACTAGAGCACTATCAAAGGGGACATAGGAATTTTGAGAAAAGCATTTCTGCTATCTAGGAGATATGAAAACATTTGAGATTCTCAGTTCACATTTTTGATCAAAACTGTTTGAGCCACCTGCGATCTTCAAGGGGATCGCAAGGCAGGTGGTCCTACACTACTGATTCCTACACTATTGATACCTCTCGTTTGGGTCCTGTTCAGACCTCCATAATCCAGGGAATGAAGGAACCAGCTTACAAGTTACACTGCACTGATAAAAAAGCCATGTCAAGGTGGGTGGAGTGCAAAAAACTTTTAACTTTAACCTTAACCTCAATCTTTCTTTTGGTTTCTACCTTTGTGTTGCTTCTTCCATTTTATCTTCTGAAACTAGTTATTCGACCTGCTGGATTTGACTCTTGGTCCATCTTCTGGTTCAATCTTTTGATCATTTCATACTGATCACTATCCTACTGCGAACTCCTGGCTTTGTTCTGGACTTTGTATCTACATCTGCTCCAAATGTTCCTTTTAGCGATTTTCTTACCACTCAATTCTTTGGGGACCAGGGATTTGGATAAGGAGAGTCCATACAGTGGGTTGCAAAAGTATTTATACCCCTTGATCATCTAATGAAGCACTTTGCAGTCCATCATCGATAAATGGAAGGAGTATGGCACAACTGCTAACCTACCAAATATGTCCGTCCACCGAAACTGACAGCCCAGACAAGGAGAGCACTAATTAGAGAAGCAGCTAAGAGCCCCAGAGTCACTCTGGAGGAGCTGCAGAGATCCACAGCTCAGGCGGGAGAATCTGTCCACAGGACAACTATTAGTCATGTACTCTATAAATCTGGCCTTTATGGAAGAGGGGCAAGAAGAAAGCAAGATGTCCTGTTTGTAGTTTGCACAAAGCTTCGTAAGGGAGACAGCAAGCATGTGGAAGAAGGGGCTCTGGTCAGAGGAGACCGAAATGCCAAACACTATGCATGGAGGAAACACAGCACATCAACATGAACACACCATCCCTACCGTGAAGCATGGTGGGGACTGCATCATGCTGGGGGAGGCTTTGCTTCAGCAGGGACAAGGGAGCTGGTCAAGCTGGTCAGAGTTGGTGTGAAGATGGATGGAGCTAAATAAAGGCAATCCTGGAGGAAAACCTGTTACAGGCTGCAAAAGTCTTAAAGGGGTTGTCTCAGTACAAAGATCACCGTTTAAAATGAGGGGACTAAAAATGTAAGCATATCCGTCCTTGGTTACCATGAGCAAAGTGCTATGGTTTATGAGAACAGGCTGTTTTATGTGTGCTTAGCAACCATGTTTGAGCCCAGGTTGGGTTACGCACAGTTAATGTGTTACTGGCTGTTGCCTGAATGGCATGTCCAGCCCAGGTCGCAGACGGGAACGTGCACAGTATATCGATGCAGTGAAGAGGTCACAGATGGGAGTGCGGACAGCATGTAGAAGCAGCAGAGAGAGAGAGAGAAAGAAAGAGGACACAGCTGTAATGTGTAGTCCCACGTAAATCCCTTTTGTGACTCATGCGCAGTCCCACTTAAATTAAAAAAGAGAGAACACAGCTGTACTGTGCAGTCCCACATAAATCATTTTTGTGACTCAGATGTGCAGTCCCACGCAAATTATTTATAGAGAGAACAAAGCTGTACCGTGTAGCCCCACATAAAACACTTTTGCGACACAGATGTGCAGTCCCACATAAGTCACTTTTGTGACACAGTAGTGCAGTCCCACACAAGCTACATAAGAAAGAGAACACATCTGTACTGTGCAGTCCCACATAAAACACTTTTGCGACATAAATTTGCAGACCCTCATAAATCACTTTTGTGACACAGTTGTGCAGTCCCATGCAAACTACATACAGAAAGAGAACACATCTTTACTATGCAGTCCCATGTCAAACACTTTTGTGACACAGATGTGCAGTCCCATGTAAATCACTGTTGTGACTTATGTGTAATCCCACATAAATAACAAACAGAGAGAAAACAGCTGTACTGTGCAGTCCCATGTAAAGCACAGACAGAACACAGCTGTACTGTTCAGTCCCACATTAATAATTTTTGTGACTCAGATATGCAGTCACACGCAAATTACATACAGAGAGAGAACACAGCTGTACTGTGCAGTCCCACATGAAACACACAGCTTTATTTTGCAGTTTTACAGCTGTACTGTGAATTTTTTGTGAGACAGATGCATAGTCCCATGTAAACCACTTGTTATATAGATGTGCAGTCCCATGTAAATACAAACAGCATATAGTTTTGTTCTGCAGATCTGTAGAGGTCAGAGGTGTAATAATCTGCAGGATCTATCGCTATGTGAGAGAGAGAGACAGAGAAAAAAAATCACCCATCTTTCCCAGAGTCCTGAATATCAAATGCCCATTTTAGTTACAAAATATGTAGAGAGAGTGAGAAATTTAGATATACACTCGAGTTACACTTCGCTTTTTACTTCCAGTGATTCCAATGACAGCTGAGAACCTCTCCCTTCCCAAAGCTCACACAGAATGAATCATCACGTGCACACTTTGGGGGCATGTCTGCAGAGAGTGAAGATACTCTCTGGGAGGAGAAACACACCCTTCCATTTCACAAGCTCTGCTTGGCAACCAGCACAAAAGGCTGCCAAATGCTGGAATGAGACAACCCCTTTAAGACTGAGGTGTAGGTGTAGGACAGTGGACAACCCAATGTTTTTGAGTATATGTTTTACCGCCTGTGGATTTTGCTTTCACAAGCATAAAAAAACAATAAGCAATGATTGTTATAGCTGGAAAGACCCTTTGTCTAACTTTAGATGGATGCTTAGAGACCAGATTTAATTAGTAACATATACATGCATAATGTCTGTTTTCAATCTTTCAAGGCATGCAGAAATTATGAATTGTTTGCTTATTATAATAATTGGGCCCAAGAAAGTATTTAATATATTTTGCCAGACACAGCCATCTGCCTTAGCATGGCAGTGAGATATTTTACAAGGAGTGTAAATCCTCTGCATAAACAAATCAATTCCCTCCATGCTCCCGCAGTATGTCTTGGTAAGTACTGATAATCTCAAACATCTAAATAAAACATCTCACAGGCTAGCACCGGAAGAAGACTTCAAGAGGAGTCTAGTAACTGGTTAATGGCTTATGTAAAGGAGCACCGGGGAATCTCTCGCTGATAAGGTGTGAGACGTGTTTCTTAAAACAAATAGAGGTCGGTTATAATAACTCCCCTTGGTATCTTACCCTGAAGCATTCCATCTGGCCACAGAATAGCAAAACAAATAAACACCTGACAAAGTCTTTGTTTCTATAGAAAAGTAGAAAAAAAATCAGTTGCCATAGTTTTCCATGAGAAAGAAATGTTAAATTCTTAAAGGGACTTTCCAGTTAAAAACTTCTTGCATTATTGGCTATCTCCCAAAACTTGGCGAGAGAAGACAACAGATGGTGATGCCCTATTTAGGACCCTCAGAGTTGAGAGTGGATATAAGGAAAGCAGGGACCTTTCTAGGATGACGCCACATCGCGCCACCATTAAGCAGTTCCTGACCAGGCTTTTCTCTACTCTCTATCCTGACAAGGCACATTTTTATTTTCTTCGGTTTTGAATCTTGCAACGCTTTCTCGCAATCGGTTTTTCTACAAATTTCTTCTTTTTCATCTTTTTGTGATATGGTAGGCTTTATTTTTAGGTCATTTTCATATTAGATTATTTTGAAATAATATTAAGGGAAATGTTTTTTGTTTTTTTTTAAAGTCTGTTTTTCACATTTTTTAATTCATATATTTTTTTTAACAGCAAAAGTAAAGCTGAAAAGTAGAAAAAAATTCAGTTTCCATAGTTTTCCATAAGAAAGAAATGTTAAATTCTTAAAGGGACTTTCCAGTTGTATATGACAAAAAAACTTCTTGCCTTATTGTTTATCTCCCAAAACTTGGCGAGACAAGACCACAGATGGCGATGCCCCATTCAGGACGCTCCTCTATCAGACAGAGTTGAGAGTGGATATAAGGATACGATTAAGGGTCAGGAGCTAGACCTGAAATGCGTAAACCAAGTTCGATCTGTGACTATCGTGATATTTTAAACCTTATACCTTAAGATGGGATCAATAAAGTCTTTTTGCTTTTAACCACTTAAGGACCTTGCGTTTTTTTTTGTTGTTGATGTTGACATGTTCATTTTTCGGTCCTCGCTTTCCCGGAGCCATAACTTTTTTATGTTTCCATCTACATAGACCTATGAGGGCTTTTATTTTGCGGGACAAGATGAAATTTCTAATGGTGTTATTCACTGTACTATAGAAAATACTGGGAAACCGCAAAAAAATTCCAAGTGGGACAAATTGTGTAACAAAATTTACTTGCGCCATGTTTGTGGGTATTTTGCTTTTACGGTAATCATTTTCTGTAAAAGTGATGAGTCATCTGTATTCTGCAGGTTGATACGCATCCGCCAATACCAAACATGTATGGTTTCCGCTATGTTTTGGTACCGTAAACAAATTCCAAACATTTTCTATTCCTGAAATTTGCGCCTCGCCGACATTTTGTGCGACCAATAACTTTTTTGGACTAACACTTATGGACATCAGTGAGGATGAAATTTTGGGGGGCTGAAGTGTACTTTTTATTGCTAGCAGTTTGGAGTGCATGCAACTTTTTTATCACTTTTATTCCAATTTTTATGGGACGTGAAATGACCAAAAAAAACGCAATTTGGGCGATTGGATTTTTTTTTTCTTATACGGTGTTCAGTGTACGGGATAAATGATGTCATATTTTTATAGATCGGACTTTTTTGGATGCTGCGATACCAAATATGTGTCACTTATTTATTATTTTATTTTTTTTTATTTGTAAAACTTTATTTATTTATTTATTTTTCTTACTTTAACATTGAGTCCCCTTAGGGCGCTTCACCACTAGAGGGCACTATCGACAATGCATTAGGGTGTACCAAGATAGCGGTTTCCCCACTTTCTACCTGGGGCCGGAAGTGGGGAAATTCAAACATGGCAGCGATGGAGGCCTTCAGCCATCGGATCCCCACAGTTACGCTGTGGAGGCTTTGATCACAGCGACGAACCCTCCATGCTGCAGGGCGCTGAGAGCGGAGATTGTATTGCGCCGATCTCTCCATAGACTACAATGAGACAAGTAGCTCGCGCTCTGATTGGCCGAGATAGCCAAGCCCCCGCTAGCTCAGCCAATCAGCTCTTTTCTGCATTTTTACTGTATTTTGAACTGTCCCGCCTTTGATTCTGATTGGTCAATAGTTCTCCATAGGTTTTAATGGTTCACTGTCGCTCCTATTCTGATTGGCCGCTTTCTGCCGACCAATGAGAATAGCTGTCAGAATTTGAATTACTGTATTTCCCGGCAATTTCCAATATCCTAATTCTTGATATTGCCGCGTTCTAGATTTATGGAAAGTGATTTTTTATGTATTTTTTATTTTTGAGGTTTGAGCTCTTTTCTGAGAATGTTTTCCGCCTTTATAAAGGTGATTTTTTTTGGAATCATACTCCATGCTGCAAGGAGCCGAGCGCCGAGATTTCTGATAAGATCTTCTGTGTTTCCTCGCATGTTCCGTCTCGGTTACTTCGCCTCCGCCGGAGCATTTAGACCAAAATAAACTAGGTTTGCCTGTCGGAGCTGCCGAGCGCTGCAATGCGCCGCACTTTGCCGACTCGCCATCGTACATGCCTCGGGGTTTTCGAGCGCGCCGCGTCCCGCCCTGGAACACCTACAGCGCGCCCACACCGCGCCCATTGCCCGCCCTTTCATGTGAGGCGCAGCTGAAAGTGGTGAACGCTGCGCCTAACATCGCATCCCTGCGTCCGACAGCGGGTTTCGGGCCAGGAGGCGCAGTATACAGCAAAAAACAGGCGTAAAGCCCGTTCATATATGTCGCCCTAAATGAAGATGTTTTCCAAATATATTGCATTGTTCATTTTATTTTGTTAAGGATCTACAAGTGACTTTATCACCTTCTGTGCTCTCTCTGGTTCCCCAAGTGGCCAACCTGTGTACTTCTCCCCCCAGGTCAGGTCCAGCACAGAACTCCTGACAGTGAGAGCTTGTTTGCTTGTTTATTATCTGATCTTTCAGACAAAAGAAAGTAATTACTGCTGTTTACTTAAATCTCATGCTGTCAGGACCAGGGAAGCTTCTGAGTTAATCCAATTAGCTCATATGCTAATTAAAGACAGCTTGACAAGGAAGTTACAGAGCAAAGCAGCATTATTTCATTCATGCATCCTGTGAAACTTTGAGATGAGACAACCCCTTTAAGGATAGTATCTTACTAATTCTTGAGGAATCAGCATGTTTGTGCATTATATAGTCATTCCTTTGATCTCATTGGGCATTATATAATGCCGAATTTCCCTTTTAGTGTTGTGTAGTGTTGAACGAACTGTTCGAGAAAAGTTGCATTCGAGTCACGCATCTTGATTTCTCTAACTCGAACCGAACATTTTACAGGAGGAGAAGGAAGCTGGTCTGTCGGCAGAAAGTGAAATGGGCCTCCTGCCAGTTACCATGTGCCATTTCCAATACCGGTGGCTTCTTATGTGTCAAAGAGGCTTTTGGGACCCCTCAATATGCAAGGCCCCATAGCAGCTGCTACAGCTGCACCTCCTATAGCTACGCCCCTGCTTGCAAGTTGTCCTCATCTTTTCAGTTAGCCATTGAAAGGAATGAAGTATTTTAGCCTCTCGATTTTTTTATGTCACTCTTAACCAGTTGTTCCACGTATCCATTTACTGTTATGGATGGTGATTCCAGCTTCTCCTCACCTGTATAGGTATAAAAATTAACACGAACACCTTCTCCCATAGACTTCAATGGGGTTTGAGTTCAAGTTCGAATTGAACCTCAAACCAAACACCACTACTGTTTCAAGTTCGACTCAAACATTTTACTGTTCACTCATCACTAGTGTTGCAGCATAGAAATTGAACACATGGTGATGGGTTCTCCAATAGAGCTGCTCACTGGAGGTTCAAACATTAGGACCCCTTGTAACCAAACTTCAGGTCAGGGCATGAGTGTAATTATAGCTGTAACGGCCATAGCAGCTATTCTAGTCCCCCAGAGATTAAGATTGTCTACAGAGTTGTAAGAATACTTAATCTCTTTGTGGAAAATAATATGTTTGGCGGGTAAGTGCACTAGGTGAGTTTTCTGATAAATGGCTTCATTATCCACAACTTTAATTATTGTTATCCAGGCTCATATTTTTGTCCCTTGAAGAGAATGGGAGAAAGACAGAGAAAGAGATGTGAAAATGCAAAGAAAAGAGAACGCTTTCTACACCCTATGGATTATATTTTACACGTACATTCACTTTCCTACTCATTTTTTATTTCACTTTTTTTAAAAATCCTTCTTTTTGATCATTCACTGGCAAGTGTGGTTTGCATTTCATGTGTTATTGGACATATTTGCTGCAGATATCTTGTTATTACTTTGTGTCTTTGGATACATGATTCTGCGTTTACTAAGTTTATAAATCTTGTTGATTAACTCTTGCGGGCATTTCAGGTCGTTCGTCTGCAGCGACGTCTTTTGGTGTCGCTGCAGACATCGGAGTTTGTGGTGCCACATCAGCTCTGGGAACGGGGCTGTACTACACAGCCCTGATCCCAGCACAGCCTCTGCAAGCGCCGGAGAGCAGGTGAAACCTCCGCTCCCCGGTGCTTTAACCCTTTGATTGCCACGGATCGTCACCACAATGCAATCAAAGGGTTCCCCTGCTCTGTCGGGTGATCGGAACACCCGGTGACCTGACAGAGCTCGGGGAATGGCTGCACAGTCAGCCCTGGAGACCTAGAGTGGCCCTAGGGCTGTCTGTGTAACAAGCCAGTGATCAAGGCAGACTGTGAGCTGTCCTGATCACTGCCTGTGTCAGACTGACACAGATTACAATGTAATACATTAAAAAGTGTAAAAAGAAAATTTAAAACAGTTATTCCTTCATGGGATTTTAAAAAAAAAGTAAAAAACATAAAAAGTGTAAAAAAAAAGATTAAAAAAATAAATAAATAATGAAATAAAAATAAATATTTAATAAAAAATAATTGTGCATACATTACACACACAAAAAAACCTACACATATTAGGTAGCAACATGACCATAATAATCTTTAGAATTAATCTAGCCAGTTATTAAGAGTGAAATGTGAATGGTGTAAAAAAAAATGTAAAAAAAACTAAAAAAATTTAAAAAAAATTCTGCAATTATTTATAAGTGAACTTAAACTATTCCCTCATAAAGTACAGCTTGTGTTGAATAAAACAAGGCCTCATACAACTGCGTCAGTGAAAAAAATAAAAAAGTTACAACTGTTAAAATGCAACGAGGGAAAAACTAAAAAAAAAATTTCTGGTTATTAACTACTTTTCAGGCGTTTGGCTTAAGGGGTTAATGTGTCAGTTTTTGCTATGGCTGCCCTCTCATTTACCTGTACTGTATGTGGTGTTGTACACTGAATTCCTTATATTATTATTACAAGGAGTCTAGTTCTCTATTTTGTGCCCTTTTTATCCTTTTGTTATTTGTATTTAAGAGCCTTCTTTGTGACCTTTAATAAAAACAGTGTATTTTGGTATGCGCCTATATATTTTATTTTCTTATTCTCTCTTCATATCTGATATTTTACACTTTTGGCACCACCCTATTTGTTCTTTATATTTGAGAGCTGCCAGTCATTGCTGCTTATCCTAGTGATGAATGTCAGTATGGGTGCAGGTTTCATATGGGTAAGGTTGTTATGGGAGGGTAACACTGGAACGACAAAGAGTAAAAAAAAAAAAAAAGAGTATATTGCAATTTGTTTTGTTTTGCATGTGTAGGTGTGTTAAAACTTATTTTGAAATTTTGTGAAATCCCTTTAAACGATGTGTTCTTCCTAACATATCACATTATAAACATTACTTTAGCGACAGAAGACACAGAAATAAAGCAAGCATGTAAGTCTGAACATAATATAATGTTGGATTTTTATGACCGAAACTAGTTTGATATCCTGATATTTATCTTCACTCCCTACGAGGAGGAGGAGTCTTAGCTGCAGGGTAATCCCTAGATTGCAGTCCTCAGAATGACCACCAACTTTCATCTGCATGCAATAGACATGATAGCACAGTCACAAGACCAGAAGTGTAGAACAGAAGAGATTAGAAGCATGGACGACAGGAGCAAATTACACCAGACTTCTATTGCTATTGCCTTAAAAGGGTTTTATCACTAAGGTGTTTCATGCCTGGTTTGTCCTGCTTCAGCTTTCAGTGCGTTCAAAAAGGTGTGTGTATGATTTGTTTGAACTGCATATCATGTGACCCAGCAGGCTTGACCATGGGTGTAACTAGAAAAGCCTTGGTCACAAAGTTTTGGTTGGGCCCTCCTCCCGACCCTGCTCATTTACTGGGACCTCTTAATAATAGTTATGCATTTACTAGATAATACAAGGAGCAAACACCTCACCATACATATCACCATCATGCTGCTACCAAAGAAATCCCACTATACCAAGACCAACATTACTAATAACGCTACTACATAAGGACCCGATTATACCGCCAGAACATGACCACAAATTACTACCACCTATTGACTGAATATTTCCCCTGTGTTATAACTGAAGAAAGATCAGTATACAGCAACCAATATTACCCCCATACAGTGACCATATGGTAGAAGAAAGCAATGTACACAGGTTCTGCAGACTGTATATTACCGGCATATAGTGACCATATAGTAGTATATAATAGTTGTACACGGGCTCCGCAGGCTGAGTATTTCCGCCATACAGTCACTATATAGTGGTAGATACCAGTGTACACAGGCTCTGCAGACATATAAGTGATTACAGTGAGGTTACATCTCGTGACTCACAGGTGACATTTCTCTGACGAGTCGTTGATTTTACCTTTTCTTCTGCATCTGGTCCAGACCTCCATGACGACCTCTCCTGGCCACCACTCGTCCCAGCAGATTTCAACACAAATATTAGAATCCTCACTTTTCCAGCAACTCCCTCACTGCCCTCCTCCCCACCTCTGTACAAACTTCCTATGGGTGCGAGAGCCATAGCTCAGAGGCACATTCTTCTAGAGGGATGCTGAGAAACAGATGACTAACTCCCTGGCGATTGTGCTACAGCTATGGCCTGTAACATTTAGATACATATTACCAGGTAGATAGATCCTCCATTAGATGGTTTGGTATGTAGGTAGGTTGGTAGGCTCCAGGTAGGTAGGTAGGCAGTACATAGCCACTAGGTAAGTAGCCGATAGGTAGGTATGTAGATTGTTCCTAAGTAGGCTGTACTTAGGTTCCAGTTAGGTAGGCAACCCCATATCAGATAGGTAGGCTGTAGGTAAGCCCCAGGTAGCTAAGTAGGCTGTTGCTATATCCCAGCTAGCTCGGTAGGTAGGCAGTAGGTGGGCACCAGGTAGCTAGGTAGGTAGGCTATAGCTGGGCCCTGCATAGGTCGGTAGGCTGTAGGTGGGCCCCACATAGGTAGGTATGTAGGTCAGACCCATTAGTAGGAAAACAAACAAAAATAAAAAAAATAATGAACTCACCTCTCTCCACAATCCCCCAATGTGACGAGTGACAGGCCAGAAACTGAGCCTGACACGGGTGGTGCAATGATTTGGCATTATCATGCCAACCAAGTCAGCATTAGGGTCTGACACCTGGTAGACACCTAAAGGCTTTAGGCTTACCAGGTGATTAGCAGAGCAGAGCGCTGGTGGCTGCGCATTCATTGCCTCTGAACTCTCAGGACAGTGGGCTTGGTCGGTCTGAGGCAGGATGCAATGGGCTCCCTGAGGTGATGGGCCCCATGCTTCGGTGACTGCTTCGGTGGTAGTTACATCGCTGGGTTTGACATTACCATGCTTTACCCCACAGTGTGCTGATTTTAGTCAAACACAGATCTGTTTATGTAAAGAGCTGTGAGCAGCTGCAATGTAGCTGAATGGTTTGCACCTCTGCCTTTCACCATAGGAATCCTAGGTTCGAATCCCAGCAGGAGCCAAACATGTGGATTTTTTTTTCTCAATGCATAGACCTGATTGAGGTTTTTTCTTTTTATTTATTTGCACTCTTTGACTAATTACTACTGAATGCACAGGACATGAGTAGAGTGACAGCTCGTGGAGTTGGACACTCACTTAGAAATGAGTTAGTGTGTGATTGCTAAGCCAAAAAGAGATTGGCAGTAGCTGCCTGAGAGAAGAGGTTATGTTTGAACATGTGCTGCCAGGACTGAGGAGCTCTTGTTACTGGTCATATTCCCTAGAGACGAGCTGTACACTATGGATCACCAAGGGAGCAGCTAGAACGGGGCAGAATTTTTAATAATTAAGAAAAGTGACGATGTTTATTACTTAATCTGAAACTTTCCAACATCATTTTAATAAATGCCATTATGATAAAAAAAATGCATCCATTCTCGTTGTCTTCCCTTAAAGTGAAAATTCTGCCTAGAGAAGAAAATCTTAATGAATTCTGGTTGCTATAGACAAACTGTGGGCAACCCTATGAAAAATACAAAGGTTGTTAGACAATTTATACCTACAAATCAGACCGTCAGACGAAACTGTTTTATTCAGCTGAAACACGGATTGTCCCTGCCCTGGTAGAACACAAAATCAATTAGCCAGCAGTCGTGCCATGCTAGTCTCCAATTTAAACTGCATAGTAATCACATTATTTACAAACCCTTTAAAACAAAATTTCCAAAAATTCTATTGTCATTATCCTAAAATTTAAATTGAAAGCATAATGTATTATTGCAAAGCATGTAGCAGGGCAGGCTATTCTTGTTTAGGACAACTCCCTTTTCTTTAGAGGCTAAACTTAAAGGGGTTGTCTCACTACAAGGATTGCTGCTTTTTATGTTAACAATCTTGCAAAAACAAGTCACTTTGCAATATATGTCCATTAACAGTGTCCTACCTATTCCTAGATATCTCCTCTTGTATGGGCTGCATCAGCTCCTCAGGTCGCTATAGCTACCGACCTGTTCAATCCCCCTCCAAGATTTTAGAGCCTGCATTCCGAGGCTCACATGGTTTCTATAGCTACAGACCTGGCTTCTACTGCAGTCTAGTGGAAGCCGGTAAACACGCCCCTGAATTCAAAGTGAAACCAAGAAAACAGGACTGAGGTAAGATGAATTGATGTAGTGAGACAACCCCTTTAAAGCTTCTAAGCCCCAATGCAAAATCCCTGTGTCATGTGTCACAGGGCCCCAATCTGCTGTGTCATGTGTCATTTTTAATGCTGGTGTCTTCTTATGTAACAGCCCACAAAAAAAGAACCGAATAATAATCAGCTTCCGAATAACTCAATAGAAATCAAAGAAACTACTACAATCAGAAGAAAAAATATCTATAAAATCATTATTTTTATTAATGAAAAAAATAAAAATAAAAATGACATTACAACATATTAAAAATACAGAAAATGGGGAAAAGACAGTTTCAAAAAGGGTAATATAATCAATTATATGTAGTGATGATATAAATCCATACTAACATGATCCAAATATACACAATATATAAGAAAAATACATCAAAGAGTGTAATAATAAATATAGATATAATATACACTGCATATATTGAATATACGTATAGGGAACATATATAAAGTGCAAGTGCAATAAATAGTAGATCCCTAATAGTGAATCACAAAAATTTCATAATAGAGTATACATAAATCAAAACACATGATAGATGGAATCAAAACAATAATTGTAACAATAATAAAAATCCAACAATATTACCCAAATTGATATCTGCCACACTGTTGTTGGATTATTATTATTATTATTATTATTATTATTATTATTACAACTATTAAAATGTGCACCATTTTATTAACTACTATATTGTAGGGCATGTAGCCATAAAGGGAGGAAAGGTCAGACTTGTACCCAGGCCCCAAAGCCAAAAGGGGCCACAATGCCCTTTTGCTACAAATGTAAGTAAACAAGGATGTTATAAAGGAAGCACAGAAGCTGGGGGCTCTGTTACAGGTTTTCCAACTGAGCCAAGGAGCTTCAAACCACGTCTCCAATCATAGTCATGTCTGTAGCCTACCTCCCAAAAACTCTATGTTTGGAAATTTCCATCCAGGAGTCATTTGTCTAGCGCAGCTCAAATAGGTCTCTGTTTAGTTGGTCAGTAGTTGGGTGAAACCTATTTGAAATTTGGGACGCCCTGAACTGAAGACCGATTAGACCCTAACCCTAAGCCAGGGTTGTCTCTCCCTCTGTACCAATTGTTAGTCATTTCTCATTGCCATTGTACTTGTTTAACATATGTTATGTAAGTAACCTTCCTCAAATGTACAGCGCCCTGGAAATAATGGGACTCTAAAATAAATAATAATAATACTAATAAATGATATGAAATTTGGGATGACCCAAATCAAATTGTCAGTATGTAGGTAAAATTTAGCCAAGGCCCAAATCTGAAGCCAAAGCTGATGATATTGAACAAACACTTTTAATACACATATATTATGGTTTAGCTCCCACTTTATGATAATCTTCTACTCTACAATACCTCTAAGTTGGAGTTGGAGTTAGGGTTAGTGTTCAATTAGGGATGATTTTTGCCAAATATTGCTGAAATTCGGTTTGGATAAAACAGAATAGAAATTTAGATTTTTGGGTTTAATTTAGCCAAACCCAAAACCAAAGCCAAAGCTGATGATAATGAGCAATCACTTGAAATTCAGTCCCTTAAGATTTAGCTACCATGCTGTGACAATTTTCCCCAGCATTGGGTTGATAATAATATTAAGACTTGTTAGTTTTTGCTCCCGCTGAATGGATGTAAATGTCATTCTAGTACTTGGTGTTCTTCCTGTTAGAAGGAAATATAAAATGTGTTTGTAAATATATGTAGACCTATTCTCACTTGAAGGTGAAAATTTATCCTACGGATGAGGCTTAAAATATAAAATATAAATATTCAGCTGCATCATTTTTAGAGATGGCAAAAAAAAAGAAGAAAAAAAAAGGATAACATAATCCTATTTTGGATCCTGTATTCTTAAAGGGGTTGTCCTGTTTTCTTGGTTTCATTTTGAATTCAGCGGCGTGTTTACTTGCTTCCACTAGGCTGCAGTAGAAGCCAGGTCTGTAGCTATAGCAACCAGTGCTGGCATATAATAAGGAGAGATCAAACAGTTCTGAAGCTATAGCAACAAGCGCTGGCCGCAAATCAGGAGGGATCAAACAGGTCTGTAGCTATAGCGACCTGAGAAGCTGATGCACCCCATACAAGAGGGGATATCTAGGAATAGGTAGGACACTGTTAATGGACACATATTGCAAAGTGACTTGTTTTTCCAAGATCTTTAATATAAAAAGGAATCCTTATAGTGAGACAACTCCTTTAATATAAAAACTCCAAAAAGTGCTGAAATTGGGGAACTATTTAGAGCTACTGAGCAAAGATGCATCGTGTGACATCATTTTGGTCTTATTCCTTGACAATTTGTTAAACATTGGCTGTGCCATCTAGTTGTTTTCATTCTTAAGTCTCTTCAGGCTCATACTTCCTGCACAGGCTATGAGCGGGTCCACAGCAATGACTGACATTCTAGCTCTGCTAGTTCTTATTCCTCCTGTAAGTGACTGACCTTATTGATGGAGTAGTTGTGAAAACAATTACACTGCTCAAGCAGGGCATCTGACTACATTTATCATATGAGGAAGCTTCTAGTGAAAGAAAAAAAAAACATATTGACAAGACACAATGTTAGGTGTTTAGTGGCTCTGTCATCTTTGATGTAGCTACACACAAATGTGCTCTACAGACCTGACAGGATGACACAAGACTGGCCCCAGGTCAGTAACTCCTAAGGGTTTAGTTTTTTATCAGTAGAAAGATAGAGGGGGGGGGGGGGAAGTATTTAGTCAGCCACAAATAGCGCAAGTTCTCCCACTTAAAAAGATGAGAGAGGCTTGTAATTGACATCATAGGTCGACCTCAACTATGAGAGACAAAATGAGAAAATAAATCCAGAAAATCACGTTGTCTGATTTGGAAAGAATTTATTTGCAAATTATGGTGGAAAATAAGTATTTGGTCACCTACAAACAAGCATGATTTATGGCTCTCACAGACCTGTAACTTCTTCTTTAAGAGTCTTTTCTGCCCTCCACTCATTAGCTTTAGTAATGTCACCTGTTTGAACTTATCAGTACAAAAGACACCTGTCCACAATCTCAAACAGTCACACTCCAAACTCCACTATGGTGAAGACCAAAGAGCTGTCAAAGACACCAGAAACAAAATTGTAGCCCTGCACCAGGCTGGGAAGACTGAATCTGCAATATGCAAGCAGCTTGGTGTGAAGAAATCAACTGTGTGGGGCAATAATTAGAAAATGGAAGACATACAAGACCCTTGATAATCTACCTCCATCTGGGGCTCCACGCAAGATCTCACCCCGTGGGGTCAAAATGATCACAATAAAGGTGATCATAAATCCCAGAACCACACTGGGGACCTAGTGACTGACCTTCAGAGAGCTGGGACCAATTTAACAAATGCTAACATCAGTAACACACTACACCGCCAGAGACTCTGCAGAGATCCTGCAGTATCAGATGCGTCAACCTATTTAAGCCAGTACATCTCCGGGCCCGTCTGAAGTTTGCTAGAGAGCATTTGGATGATCCCGAAGAGTATTGGGAGAATGTCATATGGTCAGATGAGACCAAAGTAGAACTGTTTGGTAGAAACACAACTCGTCGTGTTTGGAGGAGAGAGAAAATGCTGAGTAGCATCCAAAGAACACCAGACCTACTGTGAAGCATGGGGGGGCCGCATCATGCTTTGGGGCTGTTTCTTTGCAATGGAACAAGGACGACTGATCCATGTACATGAAAAAATGAATGGGGCCATGTATCATGTGATTTTGAGTGCAAACCTCCTTCAATCAGGAAGATGAAACATGGCTGGGTCTTTCAGCAAGACAATGATCCCAAGCACACTGCCAGGGCAACGAAGGAGTGGCTTCATACGAAGCATTTCAAGGTCATCCTCAGAAAACCTGTGGAGGGAGGTGAAAGTCTGTGTTGCCCAGTGACAGCCCCAAAACATCATTGCACTAGAGGAGACCTGCATGGAGGAATGGGCCAACATACCAGCAACAGTGTGCGCCAACCTTGTGAAGACTTACAGAAAACGCTTGACCTCTGTCATTGCTAACAAAAGATATATAACTAAGTATTGAGATGAACTTTTGTTATTGACCAACTCCTTATTGTACATCATAATTTGGAAATAAATTCTTTCCAAATCAGACAATGTGATTTTCTGGATTTGTTTTCTCATTGTGTCTCTCATAGTGGAGGTCGACCTGTGACTTTTTTTCCCCACTGTAATATCAGGGATTGAGAAGCTCTCTCCTGCTGATAAGACACAGCAGAGAGTATGGTCATCGGAGAGAGCATGGTCAGTAACTACAGAAACTTCTGTAAACAAGCAGGAAAAAAGCAAAATTGAAACAGCAAAATGTTTGGTAATAATCTCAATTTACCTTTGCCTTTATCTGTAAAGCTAATCAGTTAAATGGGAATACTCCTAGTTGCATCGCTAGACCTATTGCAGCCCGGGGCTGTCACTATTTTTTCCGCAACCCCCACCTTATCCACCTTAGCAGACCACACCCAACTTTTCATGCCACAACTCTTTTATAGGTCCTTCCTCACACTTATAATCATCACTTAAAAAATATCACATTTTTATGTTACTATATTCTAAGAATCAAACCATTTGTACTTTTTGGTCCATGGCTTGGTGTGAGGGTTTTGTATTTGCAGGATAAGTTTACCCCACCAGCCCCCATACAAAATCTACCGCCAAGTTTTCCCTTGGTCACGCACCTCACCACCTTCTAAAATAAACAACAGTATAAACACAAGCAACAAAGTAAAAGTGTCACGAACACATGAGTGTGAATACAGCACTGATCCAACACAGAAGCAAAATAACCCCTAACATCCAGGGACTTACCAGAGATATCTTATCTGATGAGTCATTCTCAACTCTGATGAGTCATTCACTTTCCCTTTTCTTCTTCATCTGCTCCAGACCACCATGACAACTTCTCCTAGACACAACTCTTGCCTGCAGAATTTATCATACAAACATCTTAGACCTAGACTGTAGGTAGGTATAGTAGCTCCCAGTAGGTAGATAAACAGCTTCCTGTAGATAGGTAGGATTTATGCCCTCTGTAGAGAGATAGGTAGGTATACAATGCCATGTAGACGGTAGGTACATTCCCCCTGTAGATAAGTATACTGCCCCCCTGTAGATAGGTAGGCATATTTGCCTACTGTAGGTATATATGTCCCTGTAGGTACATACAGCCCCTTGTAGGTACAATATCTTACAAAAGTGAGTACACCCCACACATTTTTTGTAAATATTTTATTATACAACACTGAATATA
Organism: Phyllomedusa bahiana; assembly: GCA_025379985.1. Lineage (NCBI taxonomy): Eukaryota > Metazoa > Chordata > Amphibia > Anura > Hylidae > Phyllomedusa > Phyllomedusa bahiana. Next base: position 24,841 of record JAODAL010033114.1, on the reverse strand, counting down.
TGACTTTTTGATACAAAGTAAAGTAGTCGGTGTACAGCTTGTATAACAGTATAAATTTGGTGTGCACTCAAAATAAGTCAGCACACAGCCATCAATGACTAAACCGCTAGCAACAAAAGTGACTACACCCCCAAGTGAAAATGTACAAATTATGCTCAGTTTGCCATTTTCCCTTCATGGTGCCATGTGACTTGTTAATAATAATGGTGTGAGTGGGGAGCCGGTGTGGTAAATTTGGTGTTATTGCTCTCACACTCTCACTGGAAGTTCAACATGGCCCCTCAAGGCATCTGAGAAAAAAATTGTTGCTTTACATAAAGATGGCCTAGGCTATAAGAAGATTGCAAACACCATGAAGTTCCATGAAGCACCATGCAAGGTTCAGTATCCTGCAATCCATCCTCTGGCTGTTTTACTCTTCTGTCATCCCTATGTGTGCGTGGAGCATAAGTTGACAGACAGCTAAACTCGTTCCCAGCAAGCATTGACAAGGAGCAATGTCCGAACTTCAACATTATTGCAAGGGATAGTGTAAAACTAGAGAAATTAAAAGACATACACTTACTGTGGTATACCAGCATGCAAACACAAAATATTACATTAGACAATGAAGACATGAACATGTGCATGAAATACAATACACTACAGAGATGAAGAGTGTGCAGACATATGCACGTGAAAGGTGCTGTCCTGTCTACAGTAACATGGGTCTAAATAAAGATACTTACCTCTCTGTGCTCCCTTGCCAAGCAGTTAGCTCTGAGAGCTAGTGTCCAGCCTGAGAAGTATGACCTCATCATGCCACCCAGGGGCGTCGCTAGGCAGAATCACTCGGGGCACGAGCCCTGAATGAATCTGCTTGTGCCCCGAGTCTCGGCGGCTCCAGGCCGCTGCCGTGGGCCTGGAGCGCTCCTTAGTGCGGGCAGCGCCCGCCGATCACTGACTGTGCGGCCGTTTCACAGCGGGCGCACAGTCAGAGTCGGGGAGGAGGCAGGACGGATCATTCCCATCCTGTCTCCTCCCCTGTATGTACGGCGCTCACCGAGCGCCATGCATACACCTGAGCGTCATAGGGGGCATGACGCGCCGCTTTCATCACCCCCCCTGCAACGCTGGGTCTCCTAAGCTGGCAGCTCTGGGCCCCGGGCCCCGCGAGACGGCGTAAGCAGCGTGATGACATCACGCTGCTTACACCGTTCTCAAGCTGCTGGACCTGGATGCATGGACCGTGCCTCATTAGGTAAGTATTTTATTTTATTTTATTTTTATTAGCTATGGGGGCATATCACAGGCTTTGGGGGAATATCACTGGCTATGGGGCATATCACTGGCTATGGGGGGGCATATCACTGGCTACAGGGGGGCATATCACTGGCTATGGGGGGCATATCACTGGCTGGGGACATATCACTGGCTATGGGGGGCATATAACTGGCTATGGGGGGAATATCAATGGCTATGGGGGGCATATCACTGGCTGGGGGGCATATCACTGGCTATGGGGGGCATATCACTGGCTATGGGGGGCATATTACTGGATATGGGGGGCATATCACTGGCTAAGGGGGGCATATCACTGGCTGGGGGGCATATCACTGACTAGGGGGCATATCACTGGCTGGGGGGCATATCACTGGCTATGGGGGCATATCACTGGCTATGGGGGGCATATCACTGGCTTTGGGGGGCATATCACTGGCTATGGGGGGGAATATCAATGGCTTGGGGGCATATCACTGGCTGGGGGGCATATAACTGGCTGGGGGGCAAATAACACTGGCTATAGGGGGCATATCACTGGATATGGGGGCATATCACTGGCTAAGGGGGGCATATCACTGGCTGGGGGGCATATCACTGACTAGGGGGCATATCACTGGCTGGGGGGCATATCAATGGCTATGGGGGGCATATCACTGGCTATGGGGGGGCATATTACTGGCTATGGGTGGCATATCACTGGCTATGGGGGGCATATCACTGGCTGGGGAGCATATCACTGGATGGGGGGCATATCACTGGCTGGGGGCATATCACTGGCTGGGGGGCATATCACTGGTTCGGGGCAGATCACTGGTTATGGGGAGCATATCACTGGCTGAGGGGCATATCCCCTGTTTTGGGGGCATATCACTGGCTGGGGGCATATCACTGGCTATGGGGGGTATATCACTAGCTATGGGGGGCATATTAATGGCAGGGGGGCATATCACTGGCTGGGGGGGAATATCACTGGCTGGGGGGGCCCAAAATCAATGGCTGGGGGCATATCACTGGCTGGAGGGCATATCACTGGCTATGGGTGGCATATCACTGGCTATGGGTGGCATATCACTGGCTATGGGGGCATATTACTGGCTGGGGGGGGGGGCATATCACTGGCTGAGGGGCATATCACTGGCTGGGGGGCATATCACTGGCTGGGGGCATATCACTGGCTATGGGGGGTATATCACTAGATATGGGGGCATATTAATGGCAGGGGGGCATATCACTGGCTGGGGGCATATTAATGGCTGGGGGGGCATATCACTGGCTGGGGGCATATCACGGCTGGAGGGCATTCAACTGGCTATGGGTGGCATATCACTGGCTATGGGGGGCATATTACTGGCTGGGGGGGCATATCACCGGCTGGGGGGCATATTCCTGGCTATGTGGGGCATATCACTGGCTGGGGGGCATATCACTGGCTATGGGGGGCATATCACTGGCTATGGGGGGCATAACACTGGCTGGGGGGAATATCACTGGCTGGGGGGGCATATCACTGGTTGGGAGGCATATCACTGGTTGGGAGGCATATCACTGGCTATGGGGGAATATCACTAGCTGGGGGGGCATATCACTGTCTGGGGGGCATATCACTGGCTGGGGGGCATATCACTGGCTATGGGGGGAATATCACTGGCTATGGGGGGGAATATCAATGGCTATGGGGGGCATATCACTGGCTGGGGGGGGCATATCACTGGCTATGGGGGCATATCACTGGCTATGGGGGCATATTACTGACTATGGGGTGCATATAACTGGCTATGGGGGGCATATCACTGACTGGGGGGCATATCACTGACTGGGGGGCATATCACTGGCTGGGGGCATATCACTGGCTATGGGGGGCATATCACTGGCTATGGGGGGCATATCACTGGCTGGGGGGCATATCACTGGCTATGGGGGGAATATCAATGGCTATGGGGGGCATATCACTGGCTGGGGGGGGCATATCACTGGCTGGGGGGCATATCACTGGCTATAGGGGGCATATCACTGGATATGGGGGGCATAACACTGGGTATTGGGGGCTTTATCACTGGCTGGGGGGCATATCAATGGCTGGGGGGCATATTACTGGCTATGGGTGGCATATCACTGGCTATGGGGGGCATATCACTGGCTATGGGGGGAATATCACTGGCGATGGGGGGAATATCACTGGCTGAGGGGCATATCACTGGCTGGGGAGCATATCACTGGATGGGGGGCATATCACTGGCTGGGGGCATATCACTGGCTGGGGGCATATCACTGGCTGGGGGGCATATCACTGGTTCGGGGCATATCACTGGTTATGGGGAGCATATCACTGGCTGAGGGGCATATCACTGGCTGGGGGGCATATCACTGGCTGGGGGCATATCACTGGCTATGGGGGGTATATCACTAGCTATGGGGGGCATATTAATGGCAGGGGGGCATATCACTGGCTGGGGGGGCATATCACTGGCTGGGGGGGCATATCAATGGCTGGGGGCATATCACTGGCTGGAGGGCATATCACTGGCTATGGGTGGCATATCACTGGCTATGGGTGGCATATCACTGGCTATGGGGGCATATTACTGGCTGGGGGGCATTTCACTGGCTGGGGGCATATCACTGGCTATGGGGGGTATATCACTAGATATGGGGGCATATTAATGGCAGGGGGGCATATCACTGGCTGGGGGGCATATCACTGGCTGGGGGGGCATATCACTGGCTGGGGGCATATCACTGGCTATGGGTGGCATATCACTGGCTATGGGTGGCATATCACTGGCTATGGGTGGCATATTACTGGCTATGGGGGCATATTACTGGCTGGGGGGGCATATTACCGGCTGGGGGGCATATTCCTGGCTATGTGGGGCATATCACTGGCAGGGGGGCATACCACTGGCTATGGGGGGCATATCACTGGCTGGGGGACATATCACTGGCTGGGGGGAATATCACTGGCTGGGGGGCATATCACTGGCGGGGGGGGCATATCACTGGCTGGGGGCATATCACTGGCTGGAGGGCATATCACTGGCTATGGGTGGCATATCACTGGCTATGGGTGGCATATTACTGGCTATGGGGGCATATTACTGGCTGGGGGGGCATATCACCGGCTGGGGGGCATATTCCTGGCTATGTGGGGCATATCACTGGCTGGGGGGAATATCACTGGCTGGGGGGGGCATATCACTGGTTGGGAGGCATATCACTGGTTGGGAGGCATATCACTGGCTATGGGGGAATATCACTAGCTGGGGGGCATATCACTGGCTGGGGGGCATATCAATGGCTGGGGGGGGCATATCAATGGCTGGGGGGAATATTACTGGCTATGGGGGCATATTATTGGCTATGGGAGGCATATTATTGGCTATGGGGGGCATATTACTGGCTATGGGGGGCATATTATTGGCTATAGGGGGGGGGGGGGGCATATTACTGGCTAAGGGGCATATAACCTGGCTGAGGAGGGCATATTATTGGCTAAGGGGAGCATATTACTGGCTAAAGGGGGCATATTACTGGCTAAAGGGGACAGTAACCTGGCTACAGGGGGCATATTACTGGCTACAGAGGGCAGTAACCTGGCTAGAGGGGCTAATGACTTGGCTAAAGTGGGCTACTACCTGGCTACAGGGGGCAAATATTTACCTACATGAGGGTAATTATTACCATTTGGGGCACTATAGATGGGGAGCTTGTATACAGATAGGAATTTGCAGAAAATGCTGATAAAATGAGGAGTCTAAGATTTTGTGTTTTGTACATTTTCAGTGAAGAGTTGTGGACGGTAGAAGACGTCGTGGCGTCTGGGACAGATGGAAAAGAAGAAGAAAAAGAGAACAACTCTTCAGAGACGTCTCCTGTAAGTCACTCAATGTAACTAAGTGTAATCACTTATATTTCTCCTGAGCCTACATACACCTCGTATCTACCATTATATGGTTACTGTATGGCGGTGGTATATGTACAACTGATACAATGGTAGGATACAACCTTGCTAGATTCGTAGCATAGGATGTAATATGGGAGGGTTTAGCTAGAGCGCTCAGGAAAGAGGCCGTTACGTTACAATGAGCCTCTGGATGTCATAAGATAAATTTTATTACAATTCCGATTACGCGTTTCGCGAGTGTCCCTGGCTTCATCAGATATGTACAACTGATGTCACATGTGGGGGTCAGTGTTTGGTTAGGGTCTGGCAGACTTATTTGAACCTTATGTAGTAATAGTGTTGGGTGTTGGTTTTGTAGGAGTTTTTTTTTTATAACAATGAGTCGTGTGGTGTACTTGCCCCATGTGTCGGTGTATTTTTGGGACTGTCACTGCATACATAGGTAGAGGTTTTGAAAAAAAAATTTGTCGGGGCTCATTTTTTTTGTGCATGACTGCTGAGGAGATGGACGGGTCGGTGGAATGTGCAAAAAATTTTGACGGGACAAAGTTTATTCTCTTAAAAATACACCCATTCACAATGAGGCGCAAAAATTCCGTGTGCACCCCCCCTACGAGAAAAACTTAAGGCCCAGCCAGGGAGTTTTGGGACCCTAGCAACGCCCCTGATGCCACCTATACCGGGACCTAGAGCCTAAGCCCTGGGCTTTCAGCCTAGTAGATGCGCAGCCAGGGCGGAAAAACATTTCTGTTCAGTCTGCGGTGCATTAATTCACTCTACTACAACGCATTTTGTTTTACCTGACTCAGGGCATCAACCAGCTGAAGATCATTGTTTCCGTTTATGTCGGTGGGCGAAATCTTTTTCTCTTACATTTGTTCGTAGGCTACAATAGATCCCTTTGAATGGTATGGTGTTCTTTACGTCTCATACATACATATTTTTAGAAATTGGAAACAAATTTTTTCTTGTTTTTTAGAAAAAAAAAAAATAAGAGAATTGAAGATTTGGTGGGATCAACAAACGCTTTCACCTATCATGCGAAAAAAAATTTTTTCCCTAAGCTTAAGAAAAAGAAAAGCGCCCTTTTCATCATCCCGATGTTTTTCATGGATAAATGGAATGCTGTATAACTGAAGCCTTTGTCTCTTATCAAGCAATTTTAAATTTTTGAATCAAGAAACACTGAATTGGTAATAGAAGTAAAAAATGCAGAAAATAAAGGAAATTTTTTTTCAACATATCCCGGGAGTAAGCACAGACAAGCAAAATTAAAAAAACAATAGAAAAATGGAAAAAAAATATAAGGGAAATAAAAAAAAAAAATATAGGGTTTTGGATGATACAGCAATAACACATGTATACATGGAAATAATAAAAAACCCTATTACCAACCCAGAAATCATAAAAAAGAAATGGAAAAAGAATCGATCCAGATCTGTAGTTTTTTCTGAATTAAATTTCAGTAGGGGCAATAAGATTTGATACCAATAAAAATCTCCCCCACCCCGCAAGAAAAAAAACCCTACTTACAGGAGACATTCCTACAGCACCATCAAAAAACAAAGGAGAAAAAGGGAAAAAAGAAAAAAATGGGGAAGTGAGGAAGTCCATAGGACATCGCCCAAAAAAAAAAATCTCAAGATTTAAAATTATACAGCACAGGTGTTTGCCCACTCCCACTACCCTCCAAAATTCCAGATAAGGTACTCAAGCAGGGATAAAATTTTTTCCCTACTGTAATTTTGATCCCTTTAAACTTTAATGGACAAAAAAAATTTTTGCAAGGCTTTGCCGAAAAAAGACATTTTTTGATAAAGATTTCTACAAAAGAAATGTAAACATAAGAGCAATTTGCATTGAATTAGTGATCTGTTTTCCAGGAACAAATAGCTTTGGGCATTAAGATTTAAATGAAGGGGAAGATTAAAAAATTCTCAGGTAGATAAAAATAAGCACACTCCAAAACAGCTACACCCAATCCTGATTTTTCCCTTTTAAAGCTAGATTTTTCCATGTTTAGTTTCCCGTATGAAATAAAAAGGACCTAATGCTTTAAATAAAAAAAAATAAAAACAAAAAATGAAGGTGAAAAAGGCATCCCCAAAAAATTCAAACAAAAAATCTTACTTGTACAGATAAAGCCACCAAGAGCTCAAAAATAACAACAATTGGTCATTAAAAGAGCGGAAAAGGGGGGACAACGTAAGATTTGATGCGGCCTTTACCACCCAGGTGTACAAAATATTGGAAGACCCCGAACTTAAAAAAAAATTAAGGAGGCCCCCACGGCCCTTTTCCAAAAAAAAATTGGAATTTTATTAACTCAGGGGGGGTATTTATACATCAAGAAAAGCAAAAAACTTATTACTGGGCCATGAACCAGTGGCCCCATTTTTTAGGGGGCCCTAAAGTACACAAAAATTTTTCCCCACCCGGGCCTTAGCCTAAAATCCGGTAACAATTCACAGGAGAGGGATTAAAGTACACATGGGGAAAAATTTTTAAAACCCCTGGTGGCAACAGTTCCCGGGATATAAAAGGACCCCCAAGGCATTATTAGGCATGTTATCGGGCGGGGTTTGGAACAGGTTTCACTGGATTAGTTCGAGTCGGAGTCTAACTCTGCATACCACCAACATCGCACTAATAGCAGTGGATTTCTTTATGAAACAGTATTCACATTATACAAAACCCACCTGAATTCATTTTTATCACCCATAGAATTCCTATTGGGTAGTAACTATTCAAATTTGAAAATCATTTTTCACAACTTTGGGGGCACCCATGGGGGGGGACTTTTTTTGCCCTCTTTGGGCCCAACCCGGTTATGGCGTGTTGGGAACACCATGCCATTTACATTTTGTATAATCCCTACATTTATGCCCGGGGTTTGGGATGGGCGCTACATCGATGACCTCCTTATCATATGGGTCGCGATGTAGCGCTCTACAGTCCCTTTTTTGATTACTTAAAGATAAACATTTCAACCTTAATTCACGGGGGCTGGGAAAAAAAACCAATATCCCCCTTCCCAGATGTCCTTCTTTTGGGTATACAGATTGGGCTTATCACTATACGCTTTTTCCCTAAACCTAATTCGGGAACCTTTTTAAAAAAACAAACATTGCCATGGCCACACACTATAAAACCTCCCAATGGTGAATAAATAAAGCAAGAGGACTGTACCTTACCCCAGGATTAGAAAAAGAAAAAATCATAGATAGAAATTAAGCGAAAGGGAAACCAAACAAAAATTTAATTGAAGCCAAAAAAAAATCTGCCACAAAACTCAGTCCCAATTGCTAAATCAACTACTAAAAACACAATAACCCTATTCACATAAAATATTTTCTCTACTAAACATAGTAAGAACAAAAAGGAAATCAAAAAATTTTTTTGTAAAATCTTAACATTTTAAGACAAGAGACATTTTAGCAAAAATTCTGGTAGGGAATAGAGTGCGTTCCAAAAAAGGGGGGAAAAAACCCTTGGGACAAATTCTCCTGCACTTTTTTTGGGCCCAACAAAAAACCTCCGGGAAACTGGCCTCCCCGAAGGGATTTTTTTCCATGTGGGGGCACCATGTGGGGGTGAAAAATACAGTCAAAATGGACACCTTTGCTGACACAAAAAGTTAGGAATTATAAATTTTCCATTTTCCCATTGCAACAAACGCATTTTAAATTAAAAAATTTTTGGAAAAGTACCCGTTCTTGAAAAAAATTGTGGGCAGCCAAACGGAAAATTTTAAAACCGCATTTTAGAAACAATCCTCTCCATAAAAAAAAAAACAGGGCAAATGTTGGGGTTACAGGCATTTTTAAAAGCCCCATGGTATTTTCTAGCTTTAAATTTTTTTGCCGTTGAACATACCCCGTCCCTACCGAGGTGGGGATAGGGTAAAAAACTAGACAAAAGGGAAACGTTTTGGATCCCAAGTTTGGCACAGCTACCAAGGGCATAAAATTTTCGTAGGGCCTCCCATATATACATTAACCAAATACGATGCGGTTTATTTAAAGGTCCACATTTTTGTATCCCCAAAGGTAAATTTTTTCAGGGCTTTATGGCAAAAAAGTTACTTTATCTATTTTGATTTTTTACAAAACTGTGCTACAATATATGCCCCCAATAATTTTTTTTTATGATTTTCCTTTTACTCTATACAGGGTTTCCATCTCTTTTATTCCGTTTGCGTTTTGGGTTTTCCCCTTTTTCCCGTCCCCGTGTAATCAATTTGAATTTTATTTTGGGTTTTATTTTTTTTAAAAAAAGATCTAACATTTTTGAAAATTTTCTGTGAACAAAGGGTACAAGCCCAAACCGTTTTGTCTGGTCTGGTGTAGTTTGTCGTTGCCTTTTTTTCATTTTTTAAAAAAGAAGATGATTTAAACTGCAGCCGGGTGGAGGATTCATTTGCGGCCCGGGTGTGTATCGCCGGGAAAGCCTTCCTTTTTCGTCTTTGTGTTTTAGCGCTTGGGCCGGCGGGGAGCCGGACTGCGACCTCCATACCCGAGGTCTCAGGATTCATACTGTCGAAAGGAGGTGAGCCACATTTCCTCATACATATCTTTTTGTGTTTGATATCCAAATATGCTCAGATTTTTAGATTTTTATGCTCAGAGTTTAAAAGCAACATGTTTTGATTTTTTTAAATGCAGAAAAACCTTTACCTTATTTTTGCCATCAACTACTTACTAAATTTGTACTTAGACTTATTTTGTCGCTACGGCAACGTGGAGCTGAAGTATCCTGAAGGTGACATTAGAGCTTCCATCTCATGCTCTGTCTTCATTTGACTTTATGCCTCTCACTGTGTTACATTTCTTTAATCTGTTTTCTTGGTAAAAACTGTAATAAAGATGATAGCAAAGGGAAAAAGGATACAGTAGATATTACTTACAAAAGGCAATTTTTTAAGCCACACCTCTCACCCCACCCAGTCTAGCTTCAACCAGAAGCACTCACACCCATCATCAAACCATCTTATAAAACTTTGTCTTACTAAAGAAAAAAAATAAAAAATGAATTGCTCCTGGTACAGAACCTAAAATCCAGGACTGTCCACTGGACCCGGGATGATTGGAAGCAATATCCTAAGGCTATGTACACAGGGCTTAACTGGGGGGCTAATTCCCCCCCCGCAATTACACGGTGGGCCGGGGGGGGGGGGGGCTGGGGGGGTGCGAGCGGGGGGCCGGCACTTCGCCAGCCCATAGACAGTCATTGCTACGGGGCGTTTACACCGCTAGAAAATGACCGTCAAATTTTTCTTCCCCCGGCATATTCACCGAGCAGGAGAGGGGAAAGTAATCCATTTTTCTCTATGGAAATGTGCATACCGGAGTTTTCTGGGGCGGATTCGTCCGTAATTGGCCACCCGCACGTAATTAGGGCTGAATTTTCTCCCAGAAAAGGTGTGAACATAGCCAAAAAAAGGGCAATATACAACAATGCAGTGCTTGCAGTGTTTAGGGGAACATCTGTTCATAGAGACCCCACACATTAAAAAAAGACGGTCATACACCCCCACATCTTTTAAGAATAAAGACATTTTTTTTAAAAAAAGCCAAAATTACGGCTCTATTCTTTCCCCATTCCCCGGCGCCGGGTCCGCCATTTTTATTTCCATAACTGTACCTTATCGGCGTTCACCAGCCACGGTCAACGCAAACACCCGCTCCTCGCTGTATCGACGTCAAAAAGGTCCAGGACCTTCAGCCTGGGCCCTTCTTTGAGCACGCTCTGATATCTAAACCTGCGATGTCATACTGCCGCCTTGCCGGTATAAAATACGCATAAGTAGCAGGTCAGAACCTTAGGTGGTTAACCACCCACCAAACATGTCTAGTCACAGGCAGCCGAACTGCATTTGTTGAAATGGAGGCAACACTTGGCCAAAAAAGGCCAGACTCGACGCGGGCCTCCTACCACTGTCACACTTGTCTCCGCCCTCCTCCTCCGACCACCAACCAAGCGTTCCTCTAGCTGCCCATGTCTCCTCCACAGGTCATGGATCAGGGATCAGCCTACTCTTCAGCCTCCACACGTCGCCCGAGTACACACACCAGCATCCACCAGAGAACCCATACCTACCCTTCTCCTTCGCCGTTTGCGAACTTGCACACCGTACAGCGGCAGTCTAGCAGCCAGCACTTTCTGTCTTCCCCAGGTCTGGGCAGCAGAGAAACACTTAACCCAAAACCATCCCAAAAGCACAAAACGCTATGAATTGTCGCATTGCCAGGCTTTTGGCCTTGGAAATCGTTCCTTCCGTCTGGTGGGGGGACCCAAGAAATTGGATTTACGCCATGTAATGGCTTGCCTCCCCCCAATACCAGATTGCGAGCAGGCTTTCTTGCCTAGGAAAAGGCCGTCCCTGCCATGGCCAGCCACGTTTCATCTAAAATTTCAAGAGCGTTGTCTGCACTCTGGGGCGGAAAAGTCCATTGGACCACCGACACATGGACTGTAAGCACGGCCAAGGCCGCTATATCTCTGTGACAGCTTCAAAACACCTGGGGGTGAGCTGGGAGGATGTTCTGGGGGCTGCGGCCCGTGACGGTGGCTCTTCTGGCTCGACGCACGCTATTCTAAACCGCAGGGATGGGTGAGGTTCTTCCTCCAAGGTCCTCTGGTGGATCACTATGCCCCAGAGACATACAGGCCCGTGTTGTGAAATTAATCCTGTCCTTGGAGACCGTCACACACACACGGTCAGGAGCTTTGTGGAAGTCCTTCCGCAACGGAACCGCAGCGATGGATGGGTGCCAAGAACCTTGGGCCAGGCATGTTGGGTCGCGATAAAAGGGCGAACTCTGCCTGGCACGCCCCCTTAGATCGGTAGGTCGGAAGAACATCTCCTGCCTGGCAACATGTCATGAACCTTGTCGTCCAGAATTTCTTCTAAAGAGTCTACCCGGGTCTGGATGCCTGCTTGAGGAAGGCTCGAAGTTAATAGTTCGCACTTCACGCGTTCGCACCTGCTTCGTTCCCGGCCTGGGCTGCGTTGCAGCATCATCTCGGCCCTTCCACGTCAACTGTCTATTGTTGACGTGGCGGCAACAACGCTGGAATTCCACCTCACATAGCTCCAGCGATTGTGGACGCGCGCAAATGCCCATTACGCAGTACAAAGTGACACATGGCCTGACCAAGCAGCGGTTGCGGACCTCGGGTGTGTTGATCCACCGAGACTGGACGCAGGTGAAAAAGAGCTCTCACCATTCCTTGCCAGTTTGAAGAAGTCACCAAAATGGTCAGTGCGGGGACAAAGCCCTTGTCCGCATGAGATTGTGGTGGTGATTCTTGTCTTGGAACTGATCGTTGCGTCAGCTCTGTAAACAACAGGTCCCGCCAGCGACGGAGGAGGAGACGGACAAAGATGGACGTTCACGGAGACTTCTTATCCGTCAAATCCAACACGCAGCCCGACAGTTTCACCAAATTTCATTGTCTTATAGGCAGTGGTTAGGGGTACCAGAGCTAGTGCTAGCGGCGCATTCCGCTCTCAGGGTGGACATCATCTAGGCAAAGTCAGCGGCGATGTGTTGAAGCTGTGCCTGAGTCAGCGGAGGAGGAGGAGGAAGTATCTCCTACTCACCCGACGTTACTGACGTCCATGCATTAGAAAGTGCGTTTGGCGGCGATTTGAGGCGAAGAAGGAAGATGAGGAAGATCGTTTGCTATTTGCCCCCCCGCCCCAAAGGAGTTTGGGGGAAATCAAGGCTCCATCTCTCACGGAGTGCTTGGATGCTCCATTTCCCCCCAAAAATTTACCCTTTCGCTTTAAAGGGCCCATCAAAATAAAACAACAGTTACGGGGTGGCCACCCTCCGGGATCCCCGGGAAAAAAAAAAAAACCCCCAGCACTTTCCTTCCACCCCCCCCCAAATAGAGGTAAAATGCGGGAAATGGGGGACCTTCTGATTGACAACTGGAGACATTGTTCGCCCGGCTTCACGCCCCCCAAATGTCTTTGGGGGAAAAACACCCAGGCCCCGGTAAGCATTTAAGAGTCCCCAAAGAAACCTTTTAGCGGCAGCAGCAGGCATGGTGCAGAACCTAATGGGTAACCTCTGGCAATTTTTATTTTCCCCCCAAACCAACGCATGCAATCCCAGGGAAACCATCCAAACACAAAAAGACCAGTTTAAAGGGATCACGGTGCAGGACTATCTCGTCTCAAAACCGGATTTTTTTGAAATTGTTTTTCCGGACCCAAAAGACTTTTTGGGTACCCAAAAAATGGACGAAGGGCCCCCGAGCTCGCTCGCCACGCCATAGAGGTTTGTCCGGGCCCAGCAGCCAGCGTCTTATCTCAGTGGACCTTCAAGCACAGTGGAGGATTTTCATTACGGGCCAAACCCCTTTTCCCTTTTCACAAAAATAATGGGGACCCGTTTGACTTTCACAAACTGAAATAAGGCATGGATCTTGTTTGAGTTGTGGCCCCCAATTGCCGAGGCCCCCGTTTAAATTTCCCCGATCCCCTTCCATTCCCTTAACAAAAATGGCCCCTTTTTAAAAAATTTTTTTTAAAAATGCATTTTTCCTTACTGAAAATTTTAAATTCCTCTTTCCCAAACCCGTTCTTTTTGTGGTTTTGCTGGGGAGGAGCCCGAAAAGACACTAAATTTTTCATGAAAACCCCGGGTTTCCTTTTTTATCATTTTATCTTTAAGAAGTTATGGGGCATTGTCAAGGGTTTTTAAAGGTAAATGTTGCTTTTAAAGATAAAACTAAAATTTAGGGTTTCCTTTGGGGAACAGAAATGGCTTTTAATGGCATTTCCCCCTCAAAAAATTTTTTAATTTAGTGGGCTGAGAAGTCATTTTTAAAAATTTTTTGGGGGTCATGTACTGTGAGATACAGCAAAAATTTCAGGGTTTTTTGGGAACAGAAATTTGTTCTTTTAAGGGGCCATTTCTCCCTCACAATTTTTAATAGGGGATGGAATTCATTTTAAAAATTTTTTGGGGTAAATTTTTGCTGTGAGATAAAAGCAATAATCATGGTCCCTTTGGAACAGAAAGGGTGGCCCCTAAGGGGGCTTTTCCCCCCAAAAAATTTTTAACAGTGGCTGAAAAGGGTCTTTTTTTTAATAATTTTTTTTGGGTCATGTTGCTTTGAAATCCCGCAATACTACAGGTCCCCCTATTATAAAAAAATGTTGTTTCAAAACAGAAAATTTTTTTTCTTCCAATTGGGTCCAAATGGCCCCAAGTGTCATGTTTTTGAATTTTTGGGGGATTTTGCTTTGAAAGGGCACCTATACTACAGGCCCCTATTTAAAAAAAAAATTTTTTGTTTCAAACAACTTTTGGGTTCTTCACATTGTCCAAAAGTGGCCCCAAGGGTCTTTGTTTTGGGAATTTTTGGGGGGCATTTTGCTTTAAAAGCGTATCCTACAGGTCCTTTTATAAAAAAAATTGTTGTTTTCTATCAGACATTTGTTCTTCACAATTGTCAAAAGTGGCTAAAGGGTCATGTTTTAAATTTTTTGGGGGGCTTTTTTTGCTGTGACATGGAGCTATACTCGGGTTTCCAAAATTTTTAAAAAAAAAAGTTGTTTCTAAAGACATTTTTTCTTCAAAATTTGGGTTCAAGAGGGGGGGCTAAAAGGATGAGGGTTCCTGTCAAAAAACAGGAATAGGTGGGACCTGTTAATGGACCCCCCAAATTTGTAAAATGACTTTTTTTTTGGCAAGACCCTTTAACATAGTTTAAAACCCCTGTTTTTGAGAAAAACCCTTTTAAAAATTTTAAAAAAAGAGAAATAAAAGACAGGGTGGGTTCCATCCTTTTTTAAAAAAATGTTTTTTCTACAATTAAACTATTTAAAAAATTGAATGTACAAAATAGGGAAAAAAAAAATTTCCTCTGAATGTAAAAGGGAGGGTTACGGGAAAAACTTGCCCAAAGATGTGGGTTATTCAAGGACATGGGGTAGGGAAAGCACGGACAAAAGAAAAAGAAACAGAGACTTTTTCCCCTCCACCCACTTTTGAGTAAAATGAAAAAAAGGGAAGGGCCAAAAAAAAGGGCACCGGGGTGGGACAGGAGCTTTAAACCCACCAGTTTTTCCCAATTGAAAGCTCAATTTTTCCCCCAACTTTTACGGGGGGGCAACGCTACCCGGGGAAAAGGCAGTATAGGGCCCATTTGAAACTAAAATGGTGGTTAAAAGATTTCCTTTTTTTTCCCGGCTTTTTTTAAATCGGGGGTTCATCCCAGGTTTGGGGTAATGCTGTGGCCCAGGACGGGTTAGTCAATGTCCATTTGAAACAAAAATGGGGGTTTAAAAAGATTTCCTTTTTTCCCTGAACTTTTTAATCTGGGGTCATGCAGGTTTGGGGATCATGCTGGGGGGCCCCGGACAGGTAGGGTAATGTCCATGAAATTAAAATGGGGGTTTGGGAAAGGGACCCCCTTTTTCCCGCACTTTTTTAATCTGGGGGTTTAGACGGGTTTTTAAGGGTTTCAACTGCGGGTACAGGGACAGATTAGTTAAGGCCCAAAAAAACTAAAATGGGGGTTTTGAAAGACCCCCCTTTTTTTCCGGCACTTTTTAAATCGGGGGTTTTGCGGGTTTTGGGGCCCCCAGGGCTGCGTTCCAGGACAAGGGAAATATTCAATGCCCCAGTTCAAGTACAATGAGGGTTTTAAATAATACTGCCTTCTGGCCCTTTTTAAATTTTGGGGTAATGCGGGTTTTAAAGGGCCCTCATCCCTGGGGTTTGCAAGACGGGGGAAAAGTGAAGGGTGTGTGGGTTTTTTTTTTTCTGTGGCTTTTTTAACCAAAGGTGTTCCCTAAGATGTAACACTACCCAAATTTGGGACTGTTGTGGATTTTAAATTTCCCACTTCTCCACCCCCTTTTTGGGGTGTAAAAATAAAGGTGTTTTTTGCCCCTCCCGGGGGATTTTTAAAGTCTTTCGATATAACCAAATCTTTAATCTCCATGACTATCGCTTCTTGTCGATAGGGCCCCGACTATCGACCAAAAAATTTGCCCGGATAGTCGAATGGCCAACGTAATGCTAAAACATAATTGAGAGTAGTTGAACCTTTTAATCTGGATCATGCAGATAAGAATTTTAACTTTTTAAAAAGGTTTAAAACCCGGGAATTTTTACTACACTGTATAAAAAAGACACATCACATGTATTTCTAAACAAAAATTTTTTGGGCCAAAAATGACCATTGTTACGTTTGGGGGAAAAAAAATGGAAAGCTTGAACCCGGGAAGAACACCACCTCCAACTGTGAAAAAAGGGAGTGGCAGCATCTTTTGTGGGATGGTTTTGCTCCCAGGGGGGGTAAGGGAACTTCACAAAAAAAATAACATCTTGAGCGAAAAAAAAAAAAAATTTATGTGGCAATACTGAAGCAACATCTCAAGACATCACCCTTGGAATTTAAAGATTGGGGGGGAAAAAATGATTTTTCCCAAAAAAAAAAACCGGGACAATGACCCGAAGCATTATTTGCCAAACTGGTTACAAAGGGGGTTTAAAGGATAACCAAACTCAATGAAATGGAGGAAAATCAAAAAAGGCCCTGATTTAAATTTCCTTTATTGAAAATTTAAATGGGCAAACCCAAAAGGCAGGGGGGGAAGAAAGGGTTGACCTACAAAAATGGCTCATTTACCCCCTTTTTCTGTCAGGGGGGAAAAGGGCCAAAAATCCTACAACTATTGGGCGAACCCTTATGGAAGGATACCCCAAAAATGTTTGCCCCAAAGCATACGTTTAAGGGCCCAAATTTTTACCCAAAATGAAATGTGTGTAAACTTTTGACTTTGCAGAAAGTAATAAAAATGCCTTAACATTCTCTATCTCTCATTATTCTGGCATTTGACAAATATAAATAATTTTGGTAATCCTAATTGACCTAAAATGTATAAGGTTTATTCTAATTTCATGTCAGATAGTGAGAAAAAAATGCATATGAGTCTTTTTATATAGTGTATGTAAAGTTTCCCCTTTATGTAAACTACAGTTTAAGTTTACTTTCACATTTAAATTTTGCATCCTGTTTTTGGGATGAAAAAAGTTTAAAAAACTGAATGCAGTTTCTTCTATGCTTCATTAGTTTTTTCAGAAGGGGTAATGTATCTCAGTATGGAGAGGCACCATGTAGTTGTGTGTGTGGAGGGGAATAAATCAAAATGAGCTCAAATCAGCTCACCCAACTGCAGTCCCAGTCCAAATCAGTGGGGGCACGGTAGGCCAGAGCCAACACAAGCTGGAACAAACAGAAATGATTGCCAGCTTCCACTACTAAATATACTTACATTAAAACATCATAACTTTTATTTTAACATTATAAAATCCAACATGGCATCCCATAACATACGACATCAAGGCATCAGTAGTATTAAGATCGTTGACTGGCACGTTTCGGACAAGAAATGTCCTAAATCGTAGTCTGCAAACCCAAAAAACAAACTTTATTTGTCTCCCAACAAGGTCACGTGACCATCTTGTCTCCAATGAGGGATCAATATTTTTGCATGTTGAAATGCGGAACTGAGAGTAATGATAAAAACCTGAGAATGATCACATACACTTGTACCAAGGTGATTATTTGTAATTGCCTTAATACAAGTGTATGTGATCGTTCTCAGGTATTTATCATTACACTCCTGTTTACATTTCTGAAATATGTCAATCCACAATCCGTAAACTACTAATGCCTTGATGCCGTATGTTATGGGATGCATGCCATGTTGAATTTTATAATGATAAAATAAACATTATGAAGTTTTAGTTCAAGTTTACTTTGGAGTGGAAGTTAGTAATCATTTTTTTCTTGCGTGGAGAGGGAGGGTGGGGAGAGGGGGGGTTATAGCCTTTTACACCCTAATGGTTATTTTTATATTTCAAAAGGCTTAATGGGAGAGGGCTATTCAATGTAACAATCCTCAAGTCACATGTGACTCACTGAGCATTGCAATGTGAAAAGGATTCAAGCCATGCCAGTTTTACTCATCTGCATGCAGCTGCTTCAGGGTTTTGCCCCTCATCAGTGCAGAGTAGAGCTTACTTACAGGCTAGGTGACAGGCGCTGATTGTGGCTCAGAAAGTCCACCCAAAGTGCAAAAACTAACATCTGGGAGCTGCAGCTCTTGCCTCTCAAAAAATCAAGTAAAAGTGCATCATAAAGTACACTGATACCCATGCATTTTTGTAACATATGAAACCACCCTCTAAAAAATATAAACTTGTTCAAAAAGGAAATTGCCTAATTTCAAGGAAAACTCCATGGAAAACTGAAACACTGATATACTTACTTTAAAGCTTGAGAGGGAGACACATGACAAAGGGATTAACAGAACAATAAAAGTGTAGCTCAATGTCATGCACCACCCTTGAGCCTGCACTAGGCTTAACACTGTATATCATTTTTGCTGGAAACATTCCTTTAAGGCTTTTCTGGAAAATTATTCATTTTGACAGGTAATTTCTTTGATAAGAACATTTAAGACAGCAATGAATTTCTAGTGCTGTGCCTTCATTACTAAGTTTGCAGTAAAACAGCTAATAATCTAGAGTTCATTCACATACTACGGTAGAGACTTCTGTACATACAATGTTGGTAGATCTGTAAAGCAATTTTAGAAAATTTAGAAGTAAAATTGCACTGACCAGGAAATCTAGTTCTTTAAAACCACATCAGAATTTTGACAGTAGAGGTCCCTTATGCAAGATATTATACATTGTACAGCATCTTCCTACCATATGTCTCTTCAACAGTCCACTAGTATTTGTGAACCATAAAATGATTGACTTTGCCACCTTATATGTCCACTAATACACAGTACGAAGCTTTTTTGATGGTGACTAAGAACCCACTTATCTACTGGGCCCCTGTACAGATGCACAGATTGCACCGGTAGCATGTCCAAGCCTGAAACGTGGATTATTTTTAATTAATGAGAGAAAAAATAGCAATTTATTTATTTAAAAAAATTACTCTGCTCAAAAAATAAAGGGAGCACTTAAACAACACAATATAACTCCAAGTCAATCACACTCCTGTGAAATCAACCTAACAGTTATAAATCAACACAGATTGTGAATCAATATTCCTGTTGCTGTGCAAATGAATCAGACAACAGGTAGAAATGATAGACAATTAGCAAGACAACCCATATAAAGAAGTGTTTCTACAGGTGCTGACCACAGACCATTTATCTATTCTCATCCTTTTTGGCTGTTGTTTTGGTCACTTTGCATTTTGTCATTGCTCTCACCCTTAGAGGTAGCATGAGGTGATGTCTACTACCCACAGAAGTTGCTCAGGCAGTGCAGCTCATCCAGGATGGCACTTCAATGTGAGCTGTGGTTAGAAGGCTAGCTGTGTCTGTCAGCACAGTGTCCAGTGCATGGAGCAGATACCAAGAGACAGGCCAGTACACCAAGAGACGTGGAGGGGGCTGCAGGAGGGCAAAAAAACAGCAGCAGAATCGCTGTCTCATCAGGAGCATGCCCAGGCATTGTAGGAAGGTCATACAGGCATGTTGAAGCCACACATACTACTGAGCCTCATTTCCTTATCTTGAGGCATTTCCACTGAAGTTGGATAAGCCTGATATTTGATTTTCCACTTTGATTTTGAGTATCATTCCAAATCCAGACCTCCATGGGATATTCATTTTGATTTTTATCATTTTTTATGTTTTACTGTTCTCAACACATTCCACTATGTAATAAATAAAGAATTGTGACTGTAATATTTCATTCATTGAGATCTAGCATGTGGTATTTTAATGTCCCCTTTATTTTTTGAGCAGTGTATATTACGATGTAATAGAACTTTTCCCTGAAAACTAGATATAGGAGGAACAAAAAATGCAACATCTTGAATGAAATCTAGATTTACATCACTTGTAAGTGCTTCCAGCTCTATGGTATGTATTTTACATGCTATCAAACTATATAGGCAGAACATTGACAGTAAATAGTAATTTGCATTATTTTTTTTTTGCATAGTGATATTTAAAGAGCACTTTATTCACTTGCTCATGCATTGCGCCTTTGACAAATAAATCATTATTTCATGGTAAGTACTCTAGGGAACTGTTACTTTAGAGTAGTAAAACAGCTGTGAGTTAAAATCACTTACTTCTAACCATGTCAAAACTTTGATTGATATGATGACTGATTTCTGTGTTGTATAAAGAGTTTTCCCAACTGCTACAGAGAAAAGCAGAACCAAACTATATAAAACAAAATATCTTCCTTTATCTTGGCATGATATTTTCAAACAAAAACCCTATTATTCCTCTAGCTATGTTGGTTTTTTACTCTTTTCTATAGTTTTATGAGACATACAACAGTGAAAACAGAAAAGTGTAAAAATATTAATAGATTAATATAATCTGAAATATAAATATTTAGTTTATACTAAGTCAGTGCACATCCATACTTGTGAATCATATATAAGCAAATTTAGGACATTTTACTGAAAATTCACTTGGCAAGCTAAAAGTATGTGTAGATTTGTATTTGAAGTATGAACAAACTTAGGAAATGTTACCAAAATATCCACTCTGCAAACTATAGCACATGTACATTTCTAATTAGAGTATGAACAAATTTTGCAAATATTTCAAGTGTAACCACTCGTTCAGCTATAGTACATTTGGATTTATAATTGGAATATCAACAAACTGAGGAAATACTACCAGTTTAACAACTCGACAAGTTACAGTACATGTAGATTTGTTATTGAGGTTTGAATAAACTTTGGAAATATACTCTAACTAGTATACCCACTCGACCAGCTATAGTACATGTACGTTTATAAATGAAGCATGAACAAACTCGGGAAATATTACTACTATAATTACTCATCCAGCTATAGTACATGTAGATTTGTAATTGAGATATGAACCAATGTTGAAAATATTCCCACTATGACCATTATAGTACGTTCAGATTCGTAATTGATGTATGGACAAACTTAAGAAACACTACCAAAATATTCACTCACATGTAGATTTCTAATTGGAGTATGAACAAACTTAGGAAATATTACCAGTATAACCCCTTGGCAAGCTGTAATACATGTAGATTTGTAATTATGGTGTGAACAAACTTTGGAAATATTAACAGTATAGCCACTCAACAAGCTCTAATATGTACGGATTCGTTATTGAAGTACAAACAAACTTTGCCAAAACATTTACTTGGCAAGCTACAGTATAGCACATTTAGACAGTTTATTTCTAGTAGTAGCTGACTGAAGTTTACTACCACTTTCTACTGCACAGTAATATGTCTGTTGTCATGATTCCTATCAATTTCTATTACATCTATAGAAATTTTCCCATGAAAGAGATATATCATCTGTCCACAGGATAGAGGGTAAATATTTGGTTATTGTGCATCCAACCACTGATCACTAAATTGGAGCCCTAAATCCCCCATTCTTCCACATAGCGATGCTATCAAACTATGCAGTCAGAACATTTACAATAAATAGTAATTTTCTATAGGTTTTATTTGCATAGTGATATTTAAAGAGTACTTTTCTCACTTGCTCTTGTGTTGTGCTTTTGACAAATAAATCATTATTTCACAGTAAGTACTCCAGGGATCTGTTACTATAGAGCAGTAAAACAGCTGTGAATAAGTGTGAATGAAGCAGCTGCTGAACGTGTGCATTGCTGCTCCATTAAAAGTCTATGGTACTGATGAAGATCTTTACCAGTCCCATACATTGGAGTTACTATAGCCATAGCAACCACTATAGGGCCCAATGTTTGTGGGGGGGAGGGGGAGCTGATATCTAGCAGTACTATGTTGGTCCTCGCATATGACAGTATTAATTATACCATTAATTATTGCTTCTTATGTTGCTGTTTCTGTCTCCTATCTTTAGCATGTTGGGGGCCCAATCTCATTTTGCTATGGGGCCCGATGAATTCTAGTTACGCTTCTTGTCCCATAGATTTTCAATGGGATAGCTTTGCACATGTTTGACCACTGCTTTGTTCACTGACTTGCTCACTGTATGATCACAGTGTGGAAAAACAGTGGGTGATTCTGGGCCATTGTTTTAGTTATCATTATTATCTCAGTGATGGGACCCCCAGCGATCAGACATGACCTGTATATAGGTGATAAATGTCTTTTGTAGAACACCTTTTCTGTTTCCCTATAAATATCTGATAAAATAAATTGTTCAGACACAATTGATAAACTGTGTATAGCTTAGAGCAGAGTCTGACGGAGTGGTGCATGGCTCAAGCATGCTCTTTTGTGTTTCTGAATCCCGAAAATATACATTTGTATCTCGTGTTTTTTTGGACTCTTGAATTTCCTTTCTTAACTCAAAGGTATTTTCCCATCTCAGACATTTATGGCATATAAACATGCCATGAATCAAAATGCCATAAAAGTTTGAGATGGAAACACCCTTTTAAGATGAAAACTGTAGGCATTTTATTACAGAATAGCTTGTCTCGCCATAAAGAGCTGATTATGTCTTGGGAAGTTTTGGCCAGCCAGGCATTTCCTCTACAGCAAGGAAAAAGTAGCATTAGGGTATGTTCACACGGCGTCTTGTGTCCGTGTGAACATACGTTTTTCTGATGCGTGTCTGGGTCCGTCTGAACGGACCAAGACACACATCTAACAATTAGCAGTGAGTTTATCACTGTCGACAATGAGAAATATGCAGCCGCGTTCACATGAGCGATCACCGCTGCGTGTTTGCATCGCGTCTGTCGTGTCCGCCTTTCAGATGCGATCCAAGAAATAACATGCAATTCTTGGATCGCATCTGAAAGGCGGACACGACAGATGCGATGCAAACACGCAGCGGCGTTCACTCATGTGAACGCGGCTGCGTGTTTCTCATTGCCGGCAGTGATAAACTCACTGCTCATTGTTAGATGTGTGTCTTGGTCCGTTCAGACGGACCCAGACACGCATCAGAAAAGCTTATGTTTACACGGACACAAGATGCCGTGTGAACATACCCTTAGATGGTGACTGTTGTGAAGAATGTAATACAAGGATGACTCAGGTCCTCCATGTTAGGAGCAGATCTCATAGAATGAATTTCCTTTCTAGTTTATAAACAGGGAGTGCCAAGCTAAAATGTCCATATGCATATGAAAATTTTTAGACACATTGAAAAATTCAGACAATGTCCATAGAAATATCCAGTGCACATTCTAAGTATTCTTCAGAGTTCAGTTCCTAAAAAACAGTCACAGCTAGTGTCTTTCAGCTTTGTTTTTGTTTGACAGTACTTTTATTTGTGATGCAGGTATCATCATGGTGCTCAAATGGGGATGGCGGGTGGCCTTGTCTGACAGCATGGAAGACTTTGTGGTGCATGAGTCAGCAACAGAATTTTTTTTTTATGCATACAAACATGATTGGTAGGTAATGGTAAAGACTGATTTAGTAAGCAAGATATTGTTTGGAATGGCAATTGTTCTAGATATAATGTAAATGTATTAGGTTATGATGATGAAAAGTTCATTTTCAGTGATTGATGAAATCTAACTGGCAACTTATTGACTGTTTTTAATAGTTTTAATATTAGTAACTGGTGAAAAACTGACTTTAAATACATTGCTTACTCAGTTGTCCATACTGATGTCCATCACTTGTAAGACGATTTCCTCTAGCATATGTTTACAATATGTTTACAATATGGTTACATTGCTCTCTTAAGCCCTTTCAGACATATAACATACAATTTCGTCATGATGCTGGTAAGGGAGTGTGAAGTGGGCTCACTCAATGAGCCTGCTCCATTCGCAGCAGGTAATGGCTGCTAATTACAACTGGGACCTACCACAGCCGGGATCACAGACAGCTCTGATTCCATCATTCCAACCCCTAAGATGTTGCAGCATGTGTCCACAGTTTGGGTGCTTTCACAAAGGTGCGTTTTTGGTGCGTTTTTATGCGTTTTTGGATGCGTTTTATGTGCAGGAAGCAACAGCAATTAATGCTTTACATTGTTGCACAAAAAATGCATCCAAAAAACGCATCAAAAAGGCACCAATAACGCACCGTGTGAAAGCACCCTTTCTAAAGGATTAGGTACCAAGCTGTGTGTTCTAAGATTGCCCCTTTCTTCTAATTTGAGCAGCTTGTTTATTGCTCTTTAGTTTGAAGCTTCGTCACTGCAGGTGATGTAGGAGCTCACCTTCTTCACCCCACAACGAAACCGTGGGATGCCAAGCAATTGTCATGACAGCCGAGGCTTTAATGAAGACTTCCATTGCTCCCCCTCTAAGTACTCTTATTACATCCTGCCCATGGACATAGGTGTATAATTTTTGTACACTGTTCTGCCAAATATTATTATTGCAGAACAGTGTACAATGGATCGTGTCTACTAGGGGTCAAATAATCTAAGGGACTACAAATACAAAAAAGTTTTAAAACTAAAAAACATATTCAAAGTTCAAAGTCCTTTTGCCATTTAACAAAACCAATAAAACAATTAAAAAGTTACATTTTACAGTTTTTGATATCACAGTATCCATAAATGTCTGATTTACTAAAACATATCATTTAACCCATATGGAGAACACCATAAAAGAAAATTCCTAGCATGAAGATTGTGGGGTTTTTTTTGGTCAAGGTTGCATGGTTGCAGAATATAAATCGTTTCCTATTAAACCATGGTTTT
>JAODAL010033113.1:0-45983 GCA_025379985.1 Phyllomedusa bahiana | reverse complement strand
TGCCAACACGACAACTCAGGCAGACCACTTTTAACTTGGTCTTGCTGTCCTATCTGTTCTGCGCCAAAGTTTTGGCGTCAAAGAATCATAAATGGGTCTACTTTTACTAATGTGGTGCGACATGCCCCTACAACGCCCCAAAACTTTGGGGCACTAAAAAGTGTCTTCCATTCATACATGTCACCCTAATACAAGGAATTTTATGTTTACATTTCTCCATGTCTATAAAATCTAATATATATTTAGCAGAGAGCAGCTCCATATCGAAGCATTGAACAGGAATTTATTGCCTGATGCAGATTGTACCAAACAAGGTGGGTGTGGAAGCCATCTCGTACAAACTCACTCTACTGTGCCCTGGGCCCTGCACACAGCAATGTAGTAGATGGATATTTATTTTTAGATTTCAGTCATTACTGGGACAAGAACTTGGCCCTAAAGTGAATGCATTTTGTTTTGCAGCCACCACTCTGGGATGGGGTATCTACTAGTATATTTATATTTAGTCCATTCCTAATGGTTACTAAGGTCTCTGCTAGCTGTATTTCAATAATGTATTTTCATGTTAGGAAGGAATAGCATTGTATACAGGAGCTTGTGTCCTGGATAAAACTGTCACTTCCCTGAACCAGCACATTGCTCGCAGGGCAGAGTTCAAGTCCATTGCGAGCTTCTGGACCACTGTTGTGTACCCGAAGGGTCAGCAGTCTTTTTAACTGTATGCTCATTCTCTGGACTTATATACAATTGAAAGGCGCCATGTAGCAGGGGGAGAGAGCTTCCTGTCCTGCGGAGTACTCTAGTGGGTCACAAGTAGGCTTGTGGCCCACCAGTGTATACAGCACAGATGGCATGAGAAAGTCATCACGTGGCTTGCGTGGCATGATAAAGTTATGCCACCTGTGCAGAGACATATGGAGGAGCAAGTCTTCCGGGGGAACGTGAAAAGGTTAAATAACCTCATTAGTAAATACAGTACATCTGTATGTAATTTATTCTCAGTATAACTACAGCTGGTTTGTGAAGGCCTCAGAGGTTTTTTAGAGAAAATAAGTGAACAAACAGCATCATGAAAATCAGGGAAGACACCAAACAGCTCAGGGATAAATTTGTAGCAAAGTCTATTGCAGGGTTAGGTTTAAAAAAAAAATAACCCGAGCTCTAAACATCTTATAGAGCACTGTTCAATCAATCATCTGTAAATGAAAGGAATATGGCACAACTGCTTACCTACCAAGACCTACCTTCCACCTAATCTGACAATGCAGACAAGGAGAACACTAATTAGAGAAGCAGCAAAGAGACCCAGGGTCACTCTGGAGGAGCTGCAGAGATCTTCAGCTCAGGTGGGCTACTATTATTAGTGTACTCCACAAATTTGTCCTTTATGGAAAAGTGTCAAGAAGAAAGTATTTTTTGAAAGCAAGCCCTAAAAAGAACCATTTGCAGTTTACAAAGCAAACATGTGGAAGAAGGCACTCTGATCAGATGAGACCAAAATTGAACTTTGTGGACTAAATACCAAGGGCGACATGTATGAATCTCGCAACGTCGGGGCGCACCTTTCCGCCGGTTTTCCGGCGAAATATGCGCCTGATTTATGTCGGCGCCGGGGCGCGCTCATACATCATATGTAAAGTCCGCCGCGCCTCGCCAGTGTTTGAGGCGCAGTGCGGGACTTAGGCGCAGTGCGGCGCTGCGCCTATGATTCGCCGCCAAGGTAGTGCACTCATACATGCGGGCAAAAGTCCGCCGCGCCTCGCCAGTGTGGGGGGCGCAGTGCGGGGACTGAGGCGCAGTGCGACGCTGCGCCTAAGATTTGCCGTCCGCGGATGTGCGCTCATACATGCGGGGAACAGTTCCCGGCACCTCGCCAGTGTGTGGGGCTCAGTGCGGGGACATGGGCGCAGTGCGGGGACATGGGCGCTGTGCGGGACTGCGCCTCACATGTATTCCGATGCGAGACAGGCTGGAGAAAAGCGAGAAATCATTAAAGATGTCGGTGCGGAATATGAATAAAAAAATCGCCTTTATAAAAGCGCAAAACATTCTCAGAAAAAGAGCTCAAACCTCAAAAATAAAAAAATACATTAAAAAAATCACTTTCCAAAAATCAAGAACGGCGCTACATCAATAATTAGGAAATTGGAAATTTCCGGGAAATACAGTAATTCAAATTCTCAAAGCTATTCTCATTGGTCGGCATAAACCAGCCAATCAGAATAGGAGCGACAGTGAACCATTAAAACCTATGGAGAACTATTGACCTATCAGAATCAAAGGCGGGACAGTTCAAAATACTGTAAAAATGCAGATAAGAGCTGTTTGGCTGAGATAGCTGGGGCTTGGCTATCTCGGCCAATCAGAATAGGATCGACAGGGACCCATTATAGCCTATGGAGAAGTTTCACCCAATCAAAATCAAAGGCAGGACAGTTCAAAATACAGTAAAAATGCTGAAAAGAACTGATTGGTTGAGCTAGCGGTGGCTTGGCTATCCCAGCCAATCAGAGTGCGAGCTACTTCTCCCATTGTAGTCTATGGAGAGATGGGCGCAATGCAATCTCAGCTCTCAGCGCCGTGCGGCATGGAGCATGAATAAAAAAAACATTTTTATTAAATGTAAAATAATCTCTGAAAAAGAGCTGAAACCTTCTATAAAAATAAATCTGTTAAATCCCTAACAACGCGTTTGTCGCCGAGACCGGCGCTACATTGGGAATTGCAATAGAGAGAATTGCCGGGAAATACAGTAATTCAAATTCTGTAAGCTATTCTCATTGGTCGGCATAAAGCAGCCAATCAGAATAGGAGCACAAAGACCCATTATAAGCTATGGAGGAGAATTGACCAATCAGAATAGGAGCGACAAAGACCCATTATATCCGATGGAGAAGTTTGGACCAATCAAAATCAAAGGCGGGACAGTTCAAAATACAGTAAAAATACAGAAAAGAGCAGATTGGCTGTGCTAGAGGCGGCTTGTCTATCCCAGCCAATCAGAGCGTGAGCTACTTCTCCCATTGTTGTCTATGTAGAGATCGGCGCAATGCAATCTCGGCGCTCAGCAGCGTGAGGCATGGAGTATGAATAAACAAATTATTTTTATTAAGTGTAAATCATTATCAGATAAAGCGCTGAAACCTTCTCTAAAAATAAATCAGTTAAATCCCGAACAACGCGTTTGTCGCCGAGACCGGCGCTACATAAGGAATTGCAATAGAGAGAATTGCCGGGAAATACCGTAATTCAAATTGTTTAAGCTCTTCTGATTGGTCGGCATAAACCAGCCAATCAGAATAGGAGCGATAGGGACCCATTCTAACCTATGGAGAAATATTGACCAATCATATTCAAAGGCGGGACAGTTCAAAAGACAGTAAAAAGGCAGAAAAGAGCTGATTGGTTGAAGCGGCGGGGGCTCGTCCAGCTTAGCCAATCAGAGCGCGAGCTACTTTCTCATAGAGTTCTATGGGAAAAGAAATGCAGAGCGAGCTCTGTTTGTGATTGGCTAAGTTAAAAGAAGCGCGGTTATTTGGTCCAATGGGAGAACGAGCGACGCTCCTATGGGTTTTCTAATGCAATCTGAAATAAAACTGTACATGGCCGAAATCAAATGATAATACTGCCGAAGATGTCCCGATGTGTATATAAAATGAATAATAATATTGGGGTAAAGATACAAAAATATTAATTCAATAAAATCAGTTTTATTTCTTTATTTTCATTAGCCAAGGATCAATAGTATGGGTATAACGAAAATAAAGAAATAAACCTGATTTTATTGATTTAATATTTTTTTTTCGTTACCCCAAAATTATTATTCATTTTATATACACAGCGGGACAACTTCTGTTGTCTTATCATTTGATTTCGGCCATGTACATTTTTATTTCAGATCGCATTAGAAAACCCATAGGAGCGTCGCTCACTCTCCCATTGGTCCAAATAACCGCGCCTCTTTTAACTTAGCCAATCACAAACAGAGCTCGCTCTGCATTTCTTTTCCCATAGAACTCTATGAGAAAGTAGCTCACGCTCTGATTGGCTAAGCTGGACGAGCCCCCCGCCGCTTCAACCAATCAGCTCTTTTCTGCCTTTTTACTGTATTTTGAACTGTCCCGCCTTTGAATATGATTAGTCAATATTTCTCCATAGGATATAATGGGTCCCTGTCGCTCCTATTCTGATTGGTCAGTTCTCCTCCATAGGTTAGAATGGGCCACTGTCGCTCCTATTCTGATAGGCTGGTTTATGGCGACCAATGAGAATAGCTTAAACAATTTGAATTACTGTATTTCCCGGCAAGTCTCTTTATTGCAATACCTTATGTAGCGCCGGTCTCGGCGACAAATGCGTTGTTCGGGATTTAACTGATTTATTTTTAGAGAAGGTTTCAGCTCTTTATTTGATAATGTTTTACACTTAATAAAAATGATTTTTTTAATCATACTCCATGCCGCACGGCGCTGAGCGCCGAGATTGCATTGCGCCGATCTCTCCATAGACTACAATGGGAAAAGTAGCTCGCGCTCTGATTGGCTGGGATAGGCAAGCCACCGCTAGCTCAGCCAATCAGCTCTTTCCTGTATTTTTACTGTATTTTGAACTGTCCCACCTTTGATTTTCATTGGTCAAAACTTCTCCATAAGATATAATGGGTCTTTGTCGCTCCTATTCTGATTGGTCAATACTCCTCCATAGGATATAATGGGTCTTTGTCGCTCCTATTCTGACTGGCTGGCTTCTGCCGACCAATGGGAATAGCTTACAGAATTTGAATTACTGTATTTCCCGGCAAGTCTCTCTATTGCAATTCCCGATGTAGCGCCGGTCTCGGCGACAAACACGTTGTTCGGGATTGAATTGATTTATGTTTATAGAATGTTTGAGCTCTTTTTTCAGAGGATATTTTACAACTAATAAAAATGTTTTTTTTATTCATACTCCATGCCGCACGGCGCTGAGAGCCGAGATTGCATTGCTCCCATCTCGCCATAGACTACAATGGGAGAAGTAGCTCGCGCTCTGATTGGCTGGGATAGACAAGCCACCGCTATCTCAGCCAAGCAGCTCTTTTCAGCATTTTTACTGTATTTTGAACTGTCCCGCCTTTGATTTTGATTGGTTGAAACTTCTCCATAGGCTATAATGGTTCCCTGTCGCTCCTATTCTGATTGGCCGAGATAGCCAAGCCCCCCCTAGCTCAGCCAATTAGCTCTTTTCTGCATTTTTACTGTATTTTGAACTGTCCCGCATTTAATTCTGATTGGTCAATAGTTCTCCATAGGTTTTAATGGTTCACTGTCGCTCTTATTCTGATTGGTCGGTTTATGCCGACCAATGAGAATAGCTTTCAGAATTTGAATTACTGTATTTCCCGGCAATTTCCAATATCCTAATTATTGATATTGCGCCGTTCTAGATTTTTGGAAAGTGATTTTTTTTTATTTATTTTTTATTTTTGAGGTTTGAGCTCTTTTTTGATAATGTTTTCCGCCTTTATAAAGACGATTTTTTTGGAATCATACTCCATGCTACACGAAGCGGTGCGCCGAGATTTCTCTTGCGATCTTCTATATGTTTCCTCTCATGTTCCGTTCTTGTTTCACTTCGCCGCCGCCGGAGCATTTAGACCAAAATAAACTAGAACTGCCTGTCGAAGCTGCCGAGCGCTGCATTGCGCCGCACTTTGGCGAGCCGCCATCGTACATGCCTCGGAGTTTTCGAGCGCGCCGCGTCCCGCTTCGGAACGCCTACACCGCGCCCACACCGCACCCATCGCCCGCCCCTTCATGTGGGGCGCAGCTGAAAGTGGCGAACGCTGTGCCTAACACTGCATCCCTGCATCCAACAGGGGGATTCGGGCCGGGAGGCGCAGTTTACGCCCAAAAACAGGCGAAAAGCCCGTTCATACATGTCGCCCCAAATGTTGTGTGTGGAGGAACGCCAACACTGCACACCACCATGAACACACCATCCCAAACATGAAGCATGGTGATGGCAGTTACAGGGAAGCTAGTCAGAGTGTCATGAATGAGCATGTAGTGGACCCGATGTGCCACTACCTGGTTTTCTCCGAGAGGGGCATAACTAAGCGACTATCGGGTTCTTCACTGAGCCTTTGATGGCAAGGATGGCTTAACCCTAATGGCCAACAGGTGCGAGCTCAGAGCAGTGCTCCACAGCAGCAGCTCACCTGAGACAGGCCAGAAAGCATCAAAATAGATGCCACACTGACCGAGTCAAAGACACACAGAACTAGAAGACAACTTTAGCCAAGATACGGACATGGGACGGAGATCTAGGGACAGACACAGGACAGAGGCCAAACAAGACATAGAACAGAAAAAGACGGAGATGCATGGATCGGCAAGGATAGAAACAGGAGTACAGACAAGGACAGAGACAGATTGGAAACACATACGGGGACAAAATCAGAATAACAAGAATAGGAACACAAGCATGGCAGGAAAAGAAGCATCACAGGTACACAAAAAAGAAACTAAGCAAACAGACAAGGACCAAACAGGAGTAGACAGTAAAAACAGAATGATTAGAGCCAGATAAACACAAAAACTCAGGCCTGGAGTGTGGGAGGAGTTGGTTTACAACCCCAAATGTGCAAGGGGATTAGCAGAGGAAGCCCAACCCCGTTGCACTCTTTTGGAATAAATATTTAACCGCATGTTACCAAGAGAGTGGCACAGATGAATCCTGGAAGAAAACCTGTTAAAGGCTCCAAAAGATTTGAGACTGGGATGTAGATTTACCTTCCAGCAGGACTGTGACCCTAAACATGCAGCCAAACCTACAATGGAATGGTTTAAATCAAAGTATATTCAGGTGTTAAAATTACCCAGTCAAAGTCCAGACCTAAATCCCTTTGAGAATTTGTGGCATGAAAATTGATGTTCACAAACATTCACCAACTAATCTGACTGAACTAGAGTAATGCTTCAAAGAAGAACTGGCAAAAATTCCAGCCTCTAGCTGTGCAAACCACGGCAGCAGCAAGAGCAGCAGCATGAGGTCAGACAGTGGCACAATGACAGAGTGCGGAGGTCACGGCAGGAGCAACAGCAGCAGCATGAGGTCAGACAGTGGCACAATGACAGAGGGTGGAGGTGGCACAAACAGGAGTAGGCCACAGAGTGGCACAATGACAGAGTGTGTAGGTCACGGCAGCAGCCACAGCAGCAGCATGAGGTCAGATAGTGGCACAATGACAGAGTGTGGAGGTGGCAAAAACAGGAGTAGGCTACAGAGTGGCACTATGACAGATAGTGGAGGTGACGGCAGGAGCAACAGCATGAGGTCAGAGAGTGGCACAATGACACAGTGTGGAGGTCACGGCAGCAGCATCAGCAGCAGCATGAGGTCAGAGAGTGGCACAATGACATTCTGGAGGTGGCAAAAACAGGAGTAGGAAACAGAGTGGCACAATGACAGAGTGTGGAGGTCACGGCAGGGGCAACAGCAGCAGCATGAGGTCAGACAGTGGCACAATGACATAGTGTGGAGGTGAGCGCAGCAGCAACAACAGCAGCAGCAGCATGAGGTCAGAGAGTGGCATAATGACACAGTGTGGAGGTCACGGCACCAGCCACAGCAGCAGCATGAGGTCAGACAGTGGCACAATGACAAATTCTGGAGGTGGAAAAAACAGGAGTAGGCCACAGAGTGGCACAATGACAGAGTGTGTAGGACACGCCAGGAGCCACAGCAGCAGCAGACAAGTGGCACAATGACACAGTTTGTAGGTCACGGCAGCAGCCACAGCAGCAGCATGAGGTCAGACAGTGGGACTCTGGAGGTGGCACAATGACAGAGTATGGAGGTCACGACAGGGTCAACAGCAGCAGCATGAGGTCAGACAGTGGCACAATGACACAGTGTGGAGGGCACGGCAGCAGCCACAGCAGCAGCATGAGATCAGACAGTGGCACAATGACAAATTCTGGAGGTGGCAGAAACAGGAGTAGGCCACAGAGTGGCATAATGACAGAGTGTGTAGGTCGCGACAGGAGCCACAGCAGCAGCATGAGGACAGAGAGTGGCACAATGACAGAGTGTGTAGTTCACGGCAGCAGCCACAGCAGCAGCATGAGGTCAGACAGTGGCACAATGACAAATTCTGGAGGTGGCAAAAACAGGAGTAGGCCACAGAGTGGCACAATGACAGAGTGTGGAGGTCATGGCAGGAGCAACAGCAGCAGCATGAGGTCAGACAGTGGCACAATGACAGAGTGTGGAGATGGCAAAAACAGGAGTAGGCTACAGAGTGGCACAATGACAGAGTGGGGAGGTGACGGCAGGAGCAACAGCATGAGGTCAGAGAGTGGCACCATGACACAGTGTGGAGGTCACAGCAGCAGGATCAGCAGTCACATGAGGTCAGAGAGTGGCACAATGACATTCTGGAGGTGGCAAAAACAGGAGAAGGCCACAGAGTGGCACAATGACAGAGTGTGGAGGTCACGGCAGGGGCAACAGCAGCAGCATGAGTTAAGACAGGGGCACAATGACACAGTGTGGAGGGCACGGCAGCAGCCGAAGCAGCAGCATGAGGTCAGACAGTGGCACAATGACATTCTGGAGGTGGCAAAAACAGGAGTAGGCCACAGAGTAGCACAATGACAGAGAGTGGAGGTGACGGCAGGAGCAACAGCATGAGGTCAGAGAGTGGCACAATGACACAGTGTGGAGGTCACGGCAGCAGCCACAGCAGCAGCATGAGGTCAGACAGTGGCACAATGACAGGGTGTGGAGGTGACTGCAGCAGCAACAACAGCAGCAGCAGCATGAGGTCAGAGAGTGGCCATTGACAGAGAGTGGAGGTGACGGCAGGAGCAACAGCATGAGGTCAGAGAGTGGCACAATGACACAGTGTGTAGGTCACAGCAGCAACATCAGCACCAGCATGAGGTCAGAGAGTGGCACAATGAGAAAGTGTGGAGGTCTCAGCACCAGCAGCAGCAGCATGAGGTCATAGAGTGGCACAATGACAGAGTGTGGAAGTGGGTGGCAATACCAGTCCCTGGTGGTAGGCAGAAGGAGAAACTGGCAGCATATGCGTGGCATCATGCGGGTGGCGGCATCAGAATAGTGGCTGAGGCAGTTAGTTTGAATCCAGACTAATTTCTCACAGTTTTGGTGAGGCGTCATGGCTGATGTAATCTGACGCCTAAGGCATTGGTGTGTGGAAATCCTGGCCGATCCACGCCTGATTCATCTTGACAAAGGTCAGTCGTTCCACATTTCCCGTGGACAAGCGGGTTCTCCTTGGGGTAACGATGGCCCCCGCCGCACTGAACACCCGCTCTGATGCCACACTACTGGCCGGGCAGGACAGCTTCTCCACTGCAAACTCGGCAAGTTGTGGCCACACATCCAGTCTGGCTTCCCAGTAGTCCAGCGGATCTTCTAACTGGGGTGGCAGAGTGCTGTCAAAGTAGGCCACCACCTGTTGGTTCAGGATCTGCTCCAGGTCCTGCTGGTGATGCTGGAGAGTGCCCTCCTCACTAGGCGGGTGAAGGAAGCTGCTCATCAGTGACTCCGGACTTAGGTTGCTGCTGATGGAGCTGGTACTGCTCCTACCCCACACCTTCCCCCAGTAGCCGTGGCAGTAGTACGTGAGTGCTGAGGAACCCCCGGTTAGACCTGTCAGAGGAGGGACGATGCCGCACATAGGCAGCGGCCAACTGATTACGGAGGATTTCCCTATAGTATTTGAGTTTGTCTTCCCTCTCAATAGCTGGGAAAAAGGCTCCCATTTTGGACCGGTAGTGAGGGTCCAATAGGGTGGAGAGCCAGAAGTCATCCCTCTGCCGGATGCTGACTATTCGGCTGTCACTAGCCAGGCATATCAGCATGCTGCGGTCCATCTGCACAAGTGACTCCGATGGACTCCCTGCCTTCATCTCCACTGTATACTGCCACGGTGCTTGCGGGTCATTTGCCTCGTCTTCCTCATCTCCATCTACCTCCTTCAGCTGCTCCTGCTCCTCCGCTCCAACTGGGTAGAAAATCCACTCATTTCACCAGACAATGCTTCTGCTCCAATGTCCTCCTTCACCTCCAGTTCAGTCCCCACCGGACTCATGTGGCTGCGAGATGTAGCCGCCACGTCTCCAGTCCCCTGTACAGACAGATTTTTCAGCATCTATTCCAGGACATGAAGCAGTGGAATGACGTTATTCATCCCGTAGTCCTGGCGACTGACAAATAACGTGGCCTCCTCGAATGTCCTCAGCAAATGGCAGTTTTCACGCATGAGCGGCCTCTGGCTGACATCAAATTTACACAGGGGAGTACTCCTGTCCGCCTGGATCATCAAAAAATCGTTAATGGCCTTTCTCTGTTCATACAGTCGGTCCAACATGTGCAGGCTGGAATTCCAATGGGAGGAGACATCGCATATCAGCGTGTGTTAGGGGAGGCCCTTCTGCCCCTGCAACTTGAGGAGGGTGTTCCTGGCTTTGTAGGAATGGATGAAGTGCATGCACAGTTTGCTAGCCATTTACAGAATCTTCTGAAGATCGGTGGAAGACTTCAGGAACCTTTTCACAACCAGATTGAACACGTGCGCCATGCAGGGTGCATGGACCATCCCTCCTCGGTGCAGCGCGGACACCATGTTACTCCCATTGTCCATCACCATGGTTCGATTTGCAGTTGGCGTGGAGAAAGCCACACATCGATTTCTTGCTGCATGACGCGGAGCAGTTTCTCCCCTTTGTGACTTCGTTCGCCGAGGCAAGCCAGGTGTAGAACTGCGTGACACCGCTGTGCCCTACACATGTGGTATGATGGAGCAGTACTTGTGGAAGCTGAGATGCTGGTGATGGTAGAGGAGGAAGCGGACAATGGCTCAGGTGCAGCAGTTTGGCAACGTGGAGGAGAAAGCGGCATCTCCTGTCCAAGTTGTTGGTGTTGCTGGGCAGGAAGCACATTCACCCAGTGGGCCATAAAGTACATGTACTGGCCCTGACCGTAGTAATAGCTCCACACATCGGCGCGGCCGTGCACCTTGGAACAAACCGATAAGCTCAAGGACTGGCCCACCTTCTGTTCTACATATTTGTGAAGGGCTGGTTCTGCCTTTTTTAAAAAAGAAATTACGGCTTGAACTCTCCACCTCGGCACGGCACAGGCCATTAATTCTCTAAACGGTGCAGAGTCCACCATTTGGAAAGGGAGGGACTGCAGTACCAACAACTTGGACAGGAGCACGGACAGCTTCTGCACCTTAGGATGGTTGGACGCATACTGTTGTCTCTTTGCAATCGCCTCGTTGAACGACTGCTGGTGCCATGAGTAGCGAGGATCAGGAGCATCTGGACCGGGAGATGATGTCAAAGAGAAACAGCTCCCTTGTGCAGAGGTGGCGGAGCCTTGACTGGCTGCAATGGCATGCGTGCCACTAGGCGCTGCTGCTGTTGCTGCTGCGGCGGCAGGATGGACCACCACATCTGCGCCAAGTTTCTTCCAGGCCACCGGATGGTGACGCTGCATGTGTTGACGCAGGACCGTGGTGCCAATGTTAGCTCCCTGGCCACGCTTCACTTTATGCCCACACATTCTACATTTACCCATATTCGGCTCCTCCGGTGTCTTAGCAAAGAACTGCCACACTGCGGAGTAGCTGATTTTACCGCCAATGTTCCGCACTGAGTGACTACTACTGCCGCTGCCTCGCTGAGCCCCTGTGCCGCTACTTTCTTGGACCAGCGAAGCTGTTTTCTACCCCGTGGCCGCTTGGCTCTTGACCTCGCACTGCTGCTACCCTGCTGACTCATGTCCACACAACCCACTTGTTGGCTGCGCCGCTGCCTGACCCGCAAGCTAACGCCCTCTTCTCCTGACGATGATGAAGCCCTTGCTTCACCCGACTCCCAAGTGCGGTCGGCTACATCATCATCGACAATTGTTTCATTTTCCCTGCTGTCCTCCTCTTGGTTTGGGTATGCAGAGGTGACCCCTCCAACATGACCTCCATGCCACTCCCCCACGCTATACTTTGCCGCCTACTGCAAGAAACGGGGGATTTTGGCCCCCTTTTCTTCGCTGCCAAGAGCTCCCTGACTGTCCCCCTAAAATTTTTTCATCCTCGCTGAATAGTGGCGCTAAGCCCAGCCCACATAGTAGATCTCTGGCGGGGGAACCGGAGGGACAGAGGGGTTAAAAGGAAAGGGTGGGGGGCGGGGCCCCTCCGGGGGCATGAAAACTAAGGGTTGTGTCTGATTTTCCCCACCGCCTTGGGGGGGTTGTCAGATGTCATCGGGAGGAAGTGGATGACCTATCAACCAAATCAAGACCCCCTTGGGGTTTTGTGGTCAACAAACCCGCTAGATGACCCCGGCAGTTCTGGTCTCCCCGAGTGCCCCTCTGCGAGCCCCCTTGCTGTGCTGCGCCCGGGGCCCTGCTCCAGGAATGTTTGTCCACTCCCACTGGGATGTGAGGCCTTGCACTTGTTAGCGATTGCGTTGGCTATCGGATCGTCGATAGTCGATAGTCGGCCGCTATCGATAAGGTTTTTTCGTAGTGAGCATCAAATAGCGCGATGACCTTTAAAAGGGTCTAGGGAGAGCAAACACTTTATTTTTTACACCCAAACAAGGCTGGAGAAGCTGAAATTAACATCCACAAAATCAAATGGATAATGCACTCTTAGGCAACACACTTGGTTTAAAAAGTCACAGAAAAAAGTCACAGACCATTTATATCCCTGTCTTGTACCACAGCCTGACCCCTTAAAACCTGCATAACCCAAAAATTAAAAAAGTGCCAGAAGGGCAGTAGGGATTTGAACCCTCATGTTACTTGAACTAAAATTTTGGGGAATATCCCCTGTCCGGGAAATCCCAGCATGGGGCCCAAAATTGCAGGGACCCCCCAGTTTTTAAAAATTTGCCGAAAAAAGGAGCCCTTTCAACCACCATTTTGTTGAACGGGACACTAAATATATCTGTTCCTGTACCGCAGAATGACCTTTAAAAACCGGGTTTTTACCCCATTTAAAAAATTTCCCCCGGGGAAAAAGGGAGTTTTTCTTTCCACCTTTTTTTAGTTTTCAACGGGACTTTGGGACTTTTCCTGTCCTGGGGCCACGCATAACCCCCAAACCGGGCATGACCCCCCCATTTAACAATTGCCGGGAAAAAGGAGTCTTTCAACACCTTTTTTATTTTAAACTGGACTTTGGACTATACCTTTTCCCCTGGGCCACAGCATGACCCGGGCCGGAGTTAAAAGTGGGTGGGGTTGAAACCCCAGGTGGCGTCCGTCTTTCTATTAACACCCCCCCCGGGGGGCCCTAAAATCCCCCCTGGACCCCCCCAAATTTGGCAAAACCCAGAAAACCCTTTCGGGGCTAAAGCAGATTTACGGAAGGGAAGTGTGAAACCCCTTTGCCTTCCTCGGGTCACAGTCACGGACTGGGAAAGCGCTTGCCCCTCCGTATGATTGGCCCCAAATTGAGTTCATTTGGGAAAAAATTTATTTGGGGGGTTAAGGGCCCCCCTGTTACCCCAGGGGGCCCTTTATTTGGCATTCTTTTTTTTAAATTTTACTAAACTTTGGGCGGGGAGGAAATGGCTCTGTCCCTTTGTTCTTTTGGTCCGTGCCCCCTCCCTTCTTGTCCTTGAATAACCTACATTGGTCAATTTTCCTTGTCCTCCCTTGGGGGGGGGGGGGGTTACAATTAAAGGGGAAATTTTTTTAACAGCTATTTTGTACATGAAAGTTTTGTGGGACTTTAATTTTTTGAAAACTCATTTTTAAAAATTTTAGGATGGAATCCTACCTTGTTTTGTTTCCCCTTTTTTTCATTGATTAAATGGGTTGTCTCAATACGGGGGTTTTGGTAGATATTTTTAAAGATTTTTGAAAAAAAAGCATTTTGCAATATGTGCCTTTTAACAGTGTTTTCCCTTTTCCCTGTTTTTTGACACACCATCACCCTTGACACTCTTTGACAATTGTGAAAAAAAATGTCTGTTAGAAACAACATTTTTTAAAATTAGGGCCCCTGTGGGTATAGCTGCATGTTCACACCCAAAAGGCCCGGGCCAAAAATTAAAAGGGCATGACCCTTGGCCATTTTGGGGTAAATTTGTAAAGAACAAAATGTTTTTTTTAGAAACAACATTTTTTAAAGAATAGGCCCTTTATTTTAAAAAAGCGGGCATGTCACGGGCCAAAATCCCCCAAAAATTAAAGGGGGCATGCCCTTGGGGCCATTTTGGAAAATTTGGGTAAAGAACAAATGTCTGTTAAAAAACAACTTTTTTTTTAAAATTTAGGACCTGTAGTTTTGCTGCATTTCAAAGCAGAAAGCCCCAAGGAAAAAAAAAAAAAAATGATTTTCTAAAGGCCCCTTTTAAAAAAAATTTTTAGGGAGAAATGCCACGATTAAAAACCCATTTCTGTTACAAAGGCCCAAATGATTATTGCTGTATCTCATTTAAATTGAAAAATTTTAAATTTTTTTAAAAAATAATTCTACCAATTTTTTTTTTGGGGAAATGAATTAGAATAATTTTTGGTTAATTTTGGGAAAATTTTAATTTTTATAATTTAATTAAAGAAAAAAATAAAAAATTAAATTTTTAAAATTCTCAGAATTTTAAAATTTTTGTAGGGGGGAAATGCCCTTAGAATCACTTTCTTTTCCAAAGGACCATGTTTATTGCTGAAACTCACACAACATGACCTAAAAAACCTTTGACAATGCGAAAAACTTTTTTAAGAAAAAGTAAAGGGTAAAGGGAAATTTAGGTGTTGTCATAAAACCCTTTGGGCTGTTTTTTAAAGTCCCCTCCACAGAAAAAACCCAGGCAAATGGGAAATGTTGGGAAAAGATAATAAAAATTGCGTTTAAGAAATGATCATTTAAAAAAAAGTTTTCAAGGAGGACCCTTTTTTTTGAAAAGGGAATGGAAGGGGACTGGAAAATAATTTGGGGCCACCGCAATTGGGGGCCCCAACAATCATCAGGGTCCATGCCTTTATTCATTTTCTTGGGGTGAAAGTTTAAAAAGGGTCCCACTTTAAATTTGTGGAAAAGGGGGATGGGGTTTGTCTGGTAATTTACTCTCCAGCTGTGGGGGAAGGTCCGCTTTAAAATATGACGGCCGGGGTGCTTTGGGCGGACAACACCTCTTGGCGTGACGAGCCGCTCGGGCCATTCCGGGCCATTTTTGGGTTTCCCAGAAGTCTATTGGGTACGGAAAACAAAAACAAAAACATGGTGTTTTAGATGCAGATAGTCGTTTTCACCCTGATATTAAGGCTGATTCCCGTGTGTTTTGGGAAGGGGTGCCCTTTCAAATTTCCTGCGTTGGTTTAGGTGGGGGAAAAAAAAGTTTGCCAAGGGTCCACCCCCTTAGGCTTTCTGCCACCCTTTCCCTGCACCCGGGTGGCGGGGGACCGGGCCTATTGGGGCCCCTTTCTGCTGTCACGTCCGTTTTATGTTTTTTCCACCGTGACCATTTTTGGGGGTAATTTGAAGAAAAACCAAAAGATGTCTTACAGTTGATTTTAAATTCACAAGGGCCTATTTTTCCCGCATTTTTAAACCTTTTCTATTTGGGGGGGTGGAAGGAAAGTTTCTGATTTTTTGTTTTGTTTTCCGGGGAAACCAGGAGGGGGGGCCCAACCCTTTTTTTTTTTAAAAGGGAACTGTTTTTTCATTTTGTGGCCTTAATTGGGAGGATCATGTTGGAGGAAAAAGGGGAGTCCAAAACACTAATGTGAGAGTGGGGGCCTTGATTTTCCCAAACCTTGGGTTCCCAGGGGGGGACTTGGGAAACTGGGTCCCTTTTTCATTTTCCTCATTTCCTCCTTCCCCCTCAAATTCCGCGCCAAACCCCTTTCTAAAAGGGGGGGGGGTCCGTTAACATCGGTTTCTAGGAATACCCCTCCTCCTTTCCCCCTTCCGCTTGGGGCCTTCCGGCACCCGGCTTTTAACACAGCCCTGACTTTCCCGAAGGGGTGATGCCCTGGGGAGGCCCGATTTCGGGCCCCCCCTTGCACTAGCTCTGGATTTTTCCCGGAAACCACTGCCTAATTTAAAACCCATTTAAATTGTTTAAACCCGTCGGGGGCCCTTGTGGATTTGACGGAGAGAAAAGGGGTCCGTGTCCCCAAACCGGTCCTCCTCCTTCCGGGCGCTGGGGGACCTTTTTGTTAAGGGGTGTCCCAAACCCTTTCAATTACCTGTGGTGAATATAAAAATTTGCTGTTTTTAAGATTTCCGTAGATGCTGCGTTTAATGAAACAGTGCGGGTGGGGCAAAATCAAAAAACACGTAACGTTATGGTTTTTTTTTAATTTAAACGGGGAAAATTTTTTCACCTTTCAAAACACCTGTGGTGAATATAGAATTTCTGGGGTTTTTAAAATTTACGTAGATTGCTGCGTCAAATGAACAGTGCTGGGTTTTTCGAAAAGTCAAAAAAAAACGGGTTAAATGTTAATTTTTTTGAATTTTAATAAACGGTATTTTTTTTTCAACCTTTCAATTCCACTTTTTTGGGTTTTAATATAGAATTGCTGTTTTAAAAAGTTACGTAGATGCTCTCGTCAAAGAAAGTGGGTGGGTGGGGCAAAAAGTCAAAAAACACGTAAAAATGTTATGATTTTGGTTTAAATTTAAAAGGTATTTTTTGCACCTTTCAAATTTACCTTTTGGTTTAATATAAAATTGCTTTTTTTTAAATTTACCATGGAAAGGGTGCTTCCAAATGAACAGGGGCTTGGGGGTTTCAAAAAGTAAAAAAAAACGTAACTGTTTTGTTTTGATATTAATAAAAGGTATTTTTTGCACCTTTTTAATTTAACTTTTGTTGAATATAAAAATTGCTGTTTTAAGGGGTTTACGGGGGCTTTTTGGGGGTTTCTTTGGGGTCAAAAAAAACAGTGTTTTTGGGTTTTTCCGGGCCGGAAAGTTAAAAAAAAAACGGGGGACTTTTTTTTTGTTTTGATATTTTTAATAAAACGGTATTTTTTGCACCTTTTCAAATTTTTCCTGTGGGGGAAATAGAATTTGGCTGTTTTAAGGGTTTAAAAGTGGGTGCTGCGTCAAAAGAACAGTGTTTGGGGGTGCAAAAGTCAAAAAACTCGTAACTGGGTTTTGTTTTGATAATTTTTAAAAAAACGGGATTTTTTTCACCTTTCAATTCACCTGTGGTGAATAAAAGAATTTGCTGTTTTTTAAATTTACGTTTGGGGTCCTGGGGTCAATAAGAAAAGTTGCTTTGGGGGGCAAAAGGGCAAAAAACACTAAATGTTTATGTTTTTTTTGTAAAGATACTTGGGGGATTTTTAGGGAACAAACCCAAAACCGGTTTCTGAACCCACAAGATTGCTTTGGGGGTTGGGAATTTAATTGGGAAGGGGGGAAAATAATCAACAGTCCCCCAGGGGTAAAAGGGGAAAAAAATTTAACAAACCCATCTGAAATGTATAAATGGTTTAAAAAAAGGGTGTTTTGGGAACTAACAAAGAGACCTGGGGAGTTTTTTAGAAAGTTTTGTTTATCCAAAATAAGTTTTGGGGGGCCCAATATCCAAAAGGGAAAAATTTCAATAAGGAAACTGTTAAAAAATAGAGTAATTCCCCCTTCAATTCTTACAAAAGTTTGGGGAACTTTATCCAAGGGGTTCTTTAAAAGGGTAGAGCTTTGTCTGTTTTTCGCCCCCCCAGGCCCCCCCCCCCCCTTTCCCCCGCCCTTTAAATTTTTAAACAGTAGAGCTGCTTTTAAAAATTTCTCTAGCTAACAACTAAAATCGGGTTTAAAAACTCTAAAAACTTAAAAATTTGGGAAGGATCACATTCTAATAAATTAAAAAGGTTTCTCTTTGAGGGGAAAAACTTAAATTTTGCCCGAGCTGGGTTTTTGGGAACCCGGCAGAGCGCAGGTCCTATCCCTATGAACGGGTGGAAAACACTGAAGGGGTGTAACAGGGAAAAAGCTGTTTCAAAGTTTTAAAAACCCAGGTCCCTTTGGGTTTTTTCCAAAGGGAAAATTCAAAAAAAAAAAAAAACACAAACCCAAAATCATGACGTCGGGACACACAAACCACCCCCCTGCTTTTTATTCTGTAATTGATTTGCTGGCGGGGGGGGGGGGGGGGGCCCCAAATTTCAGGGGCGCCGAAAAAGGGGACCCAAACCTTTAATAGATATGCACAGAATTTTAAAAATCAAATTTTTGCATGATCTGGAAATTTCGCTCACGCATAAAAACCTTTCCGATTTTCAACTTTTTTCGATAAAAATCGCTTCAAAACTACCTGCCACCTCTTGGCTTACATACTTTTGTTCTAAAATGTACAGACCCTGACTCTGTTTTAAAGAAGGAAAAACTGTCTTTTGATAAAAAACACCATGAAAATTTTCCCACAAATTTAACCCACTAACAAAGCTTGGGTTTAAACCCCTTGGATTTTAAAATTTGGGGGCTTCCCCAAATGGGCCCCGGAATAATGTACTTGTATGTGGCCCCTTTAAAAACACTGTGTTTTTTTTTACTTGGGAAAAGAAAAGCGCAAAAAGGCTTAAATTAACCTTTCGGGTAAATTATTTCTTTCAGGGCAAAATTTCTTCCTTGGGGTTGGGAAAAAAACCCTTTCTTTTAGTGAAAACCCAAAACCAAAAGAAAAGCGCAAAAAAAAAAATTTTTACCAGCTATTTACTTTTTTAAAACCGAGTTTTTTTTTACAGACCACAACAAACAGGAAAAATACTTAAATTTTAACCCTTGGGTCTAAAATTTGGGGAAAAAGAGGTCCAAAAAAATTAAATCGCTATGGGAGCGGGGTTAAAAATTAATGTATTTTTCTGAAGGGGCACAACAGGCCCGGAAAAAACAAAGTAATTAAAAACCCTTTTGGATATGAATTATGCTACAGACAAAATTTCTTCTTTGGCGTTGAAAAACACCGTTTATTTTAGAGACCACAACAGCAGACAAAAATACACTGAATTAACCTTTGAATCCAAATTGCGCCAAAAGAAAAGAGCAGCCAAAAATTAAGTGGTATTTGGTTTGTAAAAACAGTGTTTCTTTAAAACCCCCTTTCTGAACCCATTGATGTATAGGTTACATCATAGCGGCCCGGGAACCGGGGGTATGAAAAGGGATGG
The DNA here is from genome assembly GCA_025379985.1 of Phyllomedusa bahiana. Taxonomy (NCBI): domain Eukaryota; kingdom Metazoa; phylum Chordata; class Amphibia; order Anura; family Hylidae; genus Phyllomedusa; species Phyllomedusa bahiana. Next base: position 26,831 of record JAODAL010033113.1, on the reverse strand, counting down.
CCCGTCGTCCCGGGCTTTTCCCCAAAACCCCCGGGTTTTTAACGGTTAAATTTTTCCCCTCAGGAAAAAATTTTGGGCCCCGGGTCTGAAGACTGAAAAAACCCCGGGGCTGCGGGGACCGGTTTTTTTCCCGCCGCATAGGGACATCAGCGATAAGATCACTGGGGTCCTGGCCGGGTAACAATTTGGGGGGCGGGAGAGGCCTTTTGAAGGCTCTGGGTCAACTGCCCCTGTTTCCCCGTTTTTCCCCACTTTTCCCGGGGGGCAGGACAGGAAGTGGGGAAACCGTTATCGTTTGTACACCCTTATGCATTGGGCCCAAAGCAAAATGGCCCTTAGGGCTGTATTAACAATCGGGGCCCCCTACTGGTCCCAAGGACCATAGGGGGACTAAAGTTTTTAAATAAAAAAATTAAAAAATAAAAAAGTTTAAAATGTACAAAAAAAATTAAAAATTTAAAATTTTTAAATCAACCCCCCTTTTCCCCCATTTTAAAATAAAAAAAATTTTAAAATAATAAAAAAGTTAAACATTAGGTTTTCGGGGGCCCCTCGGGGTTTATAAAAATATAATATCATTTATACCGTACGCTGAACACTGTAGAAGAAAAAAAATTCCAAACACCAAAATTGTGTTTTTTTTTTGTCATTTCACGTCACATAAAAATTGGAATAAAAGTAATCAAAAAAGTCGCATCCATTTCAAAGTGCTAGCATTAAAAAGTACATATCTGCCAGCATAAAATGGCGCCTCACTGACGTCCGTAGGTGTTAGTACAAAAAAGTTATTGGTTGCACAAAATGGCGCCGCAGCGCAAATTTCAGAATAGAAAATGTTTGGAATTTTTATTACGGTACCAAAACATAATGGAAACCCTACATGTTTGGTATTGCCGGATGCGTAACAACCTGTAGAATACATATAACACATCATTTTTACCTAAGAATAAACTCCGTAAAAGCAAACCTCCCGCAAACATGGCGCAAGTGCGTTTTTTTTCACATTTTGCCCCACTTAGAATTTTTTTGCCGTTCCCTATTATACTCTATAGTAATATATATAAAACCACTATAAAGTAAAACTTGTCCCACAAAGTAAAAGCCCTCATATGTCTATGTAGGTGGAAAAATAAAAAAGTTATGGCTTTCAGGAGGCAAAGACCAAAAAAATTAGAGCCATATTATTATGACCGTCCGTCAGGAAGGGGTTAACTGAATACAACAGCAACAACAGGCTTAGATAACCCTTGGATATTCAATGTGCTCAAGAATTGAGCAGATAGCATTAAAATGTATATGCAGCTGAATTGGACGCACACTGGACTTCAATTCCAATACCCCACAAAATCAAAATGTAAGAGAAGCAGTCTCTGAGACAAGCTGTGACACTCCCCAAAAATCACTGTAGAAAAGTTAGTTCTTTAGTGATCTCAGCAGCGGTAGCAGCTTCACTACACAGCACAGTGAGAGCAGTGTGAGAAGCGAGCATGGCGTCCGGACGTATATAGTGCGGTGATGTCACAGAATCCCGCCGGTCTCTGATTGGCTTCATCTCTGCACATGTCATTTAGGTTACTCCTTTCTTCCTCCCAGAGTTGTTTGCCCCCTGTAACGCCATGTGCTCGCAGCCATTTTATCAATGAAAAGCACACTTCGTTCACGCGAAGTACCCCAAGCTTCGACTTCGTTCAGAATCAAAGTTTTCCTGAAATTCTAAACGAATTCCACTTCGTTAGAATCAATTCGCCCATCTCTAGTTATATGCTTGGATTTGTTGCTGTATTTATATTAACCCCTTACCGCCGGAGCCAGTTTTGGCCTCTCTGACAGAGCCCCATTTTTGAAATCTGTCATGTGTCACTTTATGTGAGAATAACCTTTTGACACTTTAACCTATCCATGTGATTCAGAGACTGTTTTCTCGTGACACATTGTGCTTTAAGATAGTAAGAAATTTTAGTCCAAAAAATGCTTGTTTATTTGCGAAAAATATAAAATTATCGTGAAAAATTTGAAACATTTACCAATTTCCTGTGACGGCTGGGTAGTGGATCCGCCGGACCACCGCAAGCGATGGTAGCTAAGGGAACGGAATCTAAGTAGCCCTCGTTTTCCACCAGAGCCCGCCGAGCAAAGCAATGATGGACCTTGCCTCGGAGTGAGGCTACCAGGTTGTCCCCCCTGACGTGACTTGCTTGCGGTGGCGGCCGAGGTGCATCGTGGACAGAAATCGTAGTCCAGAATCGTAGTCCGTGGGCAGGCAGAAGGTGTCAGGGCAGCGGCAGAGGTCGAGTCGGGAAACGTAGCGAGAGTCTGGTAAAAACGGTAAATGCCGGAATACACTTTAAGGACGCTTTCTTCTATGCTTCGGGGCAACGTAGATTCCAAGCAGGGAAGTGACGTGGGTGCAACACTTATAAAGGAACAGCCCCGGCAATACCCAAATTACTACACATGGCGCACTGTCCCTAAAATTCACAGGCACGATGCCGCAGCGCGCGCTCTAGGGGCGCGCAACTGCGCATTCCGGCGGCAGGGGACGAGGACCGGACGGAAGCGAGGCCAGGTGAGTGGATGGGGAATGGTGGGGCGCCGCGGCTGGCCGCGTCGCGGCCCGCCGGCGCCCCTGTCTCACGCTGGGGACCCGTTATGGGGAACGCTGTCGACCCGCGGTCCGTGGCCCCAGTCCCCGCGGCGGCAATCCCCTTTTACATTATCAAACTGTGTTATGTTGGAGAGCAAAAAATTCTGCATGTAAGACAGATACAAAATAGTTTATAGACAAGCACTACCATATGTCTTGCTGTAGTTTGGGCATAATTTTTTTAAATGTCTTTTTTTTTTTACGACCATTAGGGGCTTAGAAATTTAGGTAGTAATTTTCAAATTTTCAAGAAAGTTTCAATATAAATTTTTTAGGAGGGGCCAGTCCCAGTTCTAACGTGACTTTGATTGACCTGTTATGTTAGATACCCCCAAAAATGACCCTCATCAAGAAACTACAACCTCTTAATGTATTCAAAGCCGAATTTAGAAATTTTAGTATCCCATTAGGTGTTTTCACAGGAATAAAGCAAAAGTGGAATGAAATTTCAAAATTTCACTTTTTTTTGCAGATTTTTCAATTTTTTATACATTATTGACAAGAATAAACGGTAAATGTGATCAGGAATGCAACTAATATTGATTCCCCAGATCTGACCGTTTCTGTGGCCTTAGACATTATTGTGGCCTTCAACCACAAGCCCCCAGAATTGGAGGAGCACCTACTAGACTCTGGGCCTCATTTTCATTAACGATTTAATTAGAGTCATTTCAGGTTTGCGGAACTACCCTAAGGTTCCAAACGTATTAAATACCCCTAAAAAGACCCCATATTGGAAACTACACGCCCTTACGGAAATATATCCAGGGGTGCAGTGAGCATATCGACCCCACAGTGTTTCATACAATTTTTTTTAGCGTTCAGCATCTCTGAAAAATAAAAAATTATATTTTTTTTTTCCAATAATCTGCAATTTTTTACCCTGAAAATGTTAATTTTTTTTTAACAAGGATCTTGGAAATTAAGCCCTAAAATTGTGTTTGCGCCAATTTCTTCTCCAAGGTTCGACCAATACACTACATGTGGGTTAAACTGCTGTTTGGTGGGCGCATGGCAGGTGTACAAGGGAGGCAAGTATTATTTGGGCTTTTGGAGCACCGATATTGGTTGGGCCCTGTCGCATCTGCAAAGAAACCAAAGTACTAGAACAGGTGAAACCATCCAGAATGTTTTTGCCCCATTTTGAAATCAACACCCCACAGGGGATCTCATCTAAGGGTTGTATTTTGCATTTTGGGGGCGCACAGGTTTCCGTAGTTTTTTTTTTTTTAGCATTGGGCCATGGAAATGGGGGGTGAGGGGGGAAACAAAGTTCCGCCATTGTTTTTTGGGCTTCATTTTTACAGTTATTCGCCATAAAGCGGGATAAATGACGGTAATAAACTTTTACTATGGGGTCGGTACAAATTACAATGATATACATACACACATATATAGTTTGTTTATGTTTTTATTACTTTTACATACAATAGAAGCGAGTTTTATAAAAAAGTTGCGTTTTTATTTTTGTCGTATTCTACAGCCATAGTTTTCTTAATTTTTTTGCATACGGTTTGCTTGGGGGCCTTTGTTTTTTTTACGAATGAGTTTGTTTTTTAAATTAGTACCATAAGGGGGTACATGTGAGCTTTGATCATTTTTTTTAAGGGTTTTTTTGTGAGGCATTTTGTAAAAAAATTTTACAGCAACCCCTGGTTTTGTTTTTTTTTTTATTTTTTACGGGCGCTCACTGTGTGGTAAAAAAGACATCCCGGGTTTAACCAGCGGGTTAATACATTAAGTTAAAACCCCTTTTGTTTTTTTTTTTTAATTTTTTTAAACTGTTTTTTAAAAAATAAAAACACTTTTTTTTTAAAAAGGGAAAAAAAATTTTTTTTGCATCGCCGCAGTCTGAAAAATTTAAAATTTTTTTTATTTTTCTTTTTAAATTGGAGCTGTTTTGGGGACTTTTTTTTTCCCGGGACTTTTTTACGTTTTTTTTGGGGAACTTTTTTTGGGGGGGACAAGATTTTTATGATCGTTTTTAAAAAATCCTTTTTTTTTGGAAGGCGGGGGTAAAGAAAATACTCAATCCAAAGCAGTTTTTTTTTTTTTTTTATTTTTAAATTAAGGGGTTAAACCGTGGCAGTATCCGTACAAGTTAGTTTTCCCCTCTGGGGGTTTGGGAGCGATTTTTGGTGTTCCCCAAAATTTAAATGTAGTTTTTTTTTAAATTTGAAAGCAAAAAATTTTTTTTTTAAAAAAAAATTTTTTTTATTTTTTAAAAACAATATTTATGCATCGCTTTTCCTTCTAAAAGCCAAATTTTTTAAATTTTTTCCCCATATCCGGGAGCGTGTAAGGACTTTTTTTTTTTTTTTTTTTTTACGGCGGTCACCGTACAGGTTAATTAACATGACAGATTGATAGGGTGGGTTGCTACACTCGGGGGCAAAACCCAAAATTTTGGGGTACTTTTTTTTATTGGGGCTTTTGGCTTTTTGAAAAGGGGAAAAGGGCGGGTACGTTTTTTTTTTTAAATTTTTTGTGTTTCTTTTTTACCCCTTTTTTTTTTCTTTTTCACACTTTTTTTATACTTTTTCCCAGGGGGAATTGCAAAGAACGATCGGCCGATCTTCATACAATAGGGGGATCAGCATTCAGCTTATAGCTTTTACACGGTCTCCATGGCAACTGTCCCCGTCCCCCCGCTCCCACAATGCAAATTTGGGTTTTTATCGGGACATCACCAACAACCCGGGTGCCTTTATTTAGCATCCGGGGTGTCCTTTTAGGAGAAACAAATAGGGGGCGGTACGCCGGTTAACTTTGCCCGGGGGTCGCTTGGCAGCAGGAGTCACTCCTGCTGGGCCCCCACTGCGTTTTTCCGGCCCCAAAGATGTTTGCGACAATCAAAGGGGTTTAAACCCCTCGCCAGAGCTCACTCCCCGGGCCGGGGGGGGAATGCGGCATGATGCCAGCATTAATATACCGCTGGTTCCATTTCAGCATCTTTCGCGCCCCTCCCTTAAAAGGGGACCTTTCCCCCCTTTTTATTGGGGATATTTTAAAGGGAACTTTTTTGTTTGACCTATATTCGGAACTACCATAGAACAGAATGGAGAGTTACGTGCAAGTGTCACTTGATCTTTGTTTTGAGCCAACACTTTTAGGGACCCATTTCCACACCCATTACCACACGCTTTTTTGACACAGCATATATCTTTGCATTTATGCAATCTGGGGATTGAAAAAACTAAAGGCATTGTGAAACTTCTTTTAACCCCTTAGCACCAGAGCCATTTTAAGCCTTCCCCCGCAGACCCGTTTTTAAAAAGTTTTGAAAAAAATTTTTTTTACTTTTAAACCACCATTTTGATTCAAAAAATTTTTTTTTCGTACACCTTGTGCTTTAAGTTAATGAAATTTTGCAATCCTTGTTTATTTGTGAAAAATACAAAATATCTAAAAATGTAAAAAAATTTGCCATTTTTAAAATTTTTCAAAAATTTCTGCGTGTAAACAGTATTTTTCCACTCAAATTAGTTTATAACTAGCATCTACCAATGCTACTGTAGGTTGGCAGCTTTTTTTAAAATGGTTTTTTTTTTTTTTTTTTACGACATTAGGGGGTAAAATTTTGCAGTAATTTTTCACATTTTCAAGAAAATTTGCAAAAGTTTTAATTTTGGGAACCGCCCCCATTCTACGTGTTTTTGGGGGGCCTTACATTAGATACCCCTATAACTGACCACATCTAAGAAACTAGACCCCTTAAAGTATTTTAAACAGCATTTAAGAAGTTTTTTTACCCCTTTAGGTATTTCACAGAAATTACGTTTTATTTGGTACCTTTTTGGTGTTTAAAATTTTTTTTGTTTGCTTTTTTTTTCCGACAAAATGCCCTTTTCCCCCATCTGAAACAAAACCCACAAAAACCGAACTTCTTATCTTATGACATCTTCTAACCAACCCTCCCTTTTCTATTTCTGTCTCAGGGGGTTGGCACCCCCATAACTCCTAACAACAGGCCCCTTTTCTTGGGGAATACTAGATTACTGTCTTTCCCCCTTATTTCCAACCCCCCCCACTCCGTGATCTGCACCTCAAGAACATCTCCAAAATCCCCCTTTTTCTCACTGTGGAAACCTAAAACCCTCATTGTTGCTCTTATTCATTCCATCGGCTCCCTCTCTGTAAAGTTTCCACTCTCCAATCTGTCCGAATGCAACACCAGGCTTTCTTTCTTTCCCGCCACTATACTGATCCTCACCCTGTGCAATCACTGCACTGGTTTTCCCATCCATAGAAATACAACATAAACTCTCACCTAACCCATAAAGCTCCCACAGTGCGCCCCCCTACATCTCTCCCCACTCTTCTTTCCCCCCTACCCATTTTCTCGCTCTGCTGATGTTCAGATTACATTCCTCAATCATCCCCAAAACCCCCATCCCTCTCAAAGATTTCACACTGCTGCACCATTTTTTTTTAACATCTACCGCGGGCGATCAGGGACACTCCCAACCCCCATATTTTAAAAAGGGCCCCCGAAACAAAAATTTTCGCCCTGCCTACCAAATCCCTAATTTTTTAAACCCCCCCCTGCTATCACCACATATTCACCCCAACACAGGGGACTCACAGGGACTTACTTTTTAATTTACTGTCAGGGTAAGTTCACCAAAATTTTATGAAAATCACCTCCTATTTTTGTGACAGGTGGACCCTTGCATTTAACCCTTTTTGCCCCCAAATAATTGTAAGCTCTCGCAGCAGGGGCCCAACACCTTTTTGTCTCACTGTAATTTCTTTTAATGTGTAATTCTGTACAATAACCTCAAATTTTTAAAGTGCTTTGGAATAGTTGGGACATAAAAATAAAACTATTATATTTGACCCTTTTATTTTTGGAAAATGAACAAGAATCGCAATTCTGTGCTTTTTTTTTTCCCCCCTGTGAAAGGTTAAATAACATGAAAAATTTATATGAAGGGTTTTACCACAGGGGAAACCAAATATGGCCTTTATTTATTTAGATTTTTTTGGGGGGGAAAACAATTTGTAAAGGGGAAAACTTGTTTTTTTTTTTATTTTTCTGTTTGGTTTTAAATTTTTTTAAATTTTTTTTTTTACTTTTTCCCCAAAAATTTTTTACTTTTTCCCCCCAAAAGGGGGGTTTTTACAGGGGAAACTCAAACCTCGAGAAAGTACAATAAATTTAAACCCACCCGGGGGGGTTTTTAAAGGCCCCAAAACTCTCTATAAAACCCTTTTTAATACCGTACAAAGACAGGAACAATCATGTGTGGTGTCATTCAAAGGCGTGCTTGAGGAGCAGCACAGCCTGCTTATAATTTAACCAGCTCTAGCCGCTATCCCCAGATATATATATATATAATACAGATTGTCTCACAGGCGTACCGGTCACATAAATAGCAGTTTCAATTTCAACCCTCCCATAAAGTCCCGAATCAAAGGGGTGTTCGTGGATTAACACTTATGGCCCGAAACCAAAACCCGCCCTAACTAGCAAACTTAAAAAGCCTGCCAAAAAAGTCCCTGAGTTCCCTTGGTGTGCCGTTTTGTTTTTGGTGTACCCTTTTTTTGGGCCGGGAGTTACTGCTCTTAGGTAAATCTCCGCTGATGGAGCCCCATAAATCAAGTAGTTGCTCCTCCAGGGCTCTGAGGTGTTCCTTCCATCCCAAACCCTTTTTTTTTCCCAAAGTTTTCTTGGGAAACAGCCAAACCTCCCCTCATCTCTCTCCCGAAGCCTCACAGTTCAGGCCTAACCCGTTTCAGGGAAAACTTTATCCATCCTTGCCCAGGCATCTGCCCCTCCTGATCTCTCCCGTGTTTTCCCCCTACTTTTAACTCAAAAAACCCCCTAACCCCCCTGTTCAGTTTTTCACAATCTCTAATTTTTCAAACACCAAAACCGAAACAAAGGGGGATCTTGTGTCCCCAAAAAGCCCGAATTCAAAAAAGAATACTTTTCAATTCTAAAATTTACACATATGATTTTTTTTGAGTAAACACAATGCGGGGGTTTTTCCACTATCCCACAAATTTAATTACCAAGCCCACAATGCATTTTCGGGCAAGGTGACATCAACCCGACAGACCGAGCTTTTTGTAAAGCACCGGGCTTCATTTATGGGCCAAATAGTGGGGGCGGGCGTCCAAAATACGTGAAGTCCAGGGAGGGGGAAACCACTCCTCCTGTCTGTAACCCTAGCTAACAAAAAAACAAGATTAAACACGATAGCGAAGGGGCTAAAAAACCTACAACCCGAGCTTTTACTTGATGCCAGTGGGGAAAAAACAGCTGGTCCCCTGCCGCAAACTGGGGAACTCCCCCTTTTTGACTTGCAAGATCCCATGAGGTTTCCCAAAACTCAATTTTTGGAAAAACCCCACCCACCTTGACTAAAGGGGGAAATAAGGGTTAATTGATGCACAAAACTAACTACATAGTTTTAACCCCATTTCTGTGGAACTTTTTTTTGGGCCTATTTGGTCCCAAAAGTAAAGAATGCTTAATTTGGGCGACATTAGAAGCCCCGCCCGGGTCGTGGCGTGCCTTTTTTGCTAGTTTTCCGGCGAAAAACCCGCGCCTGAATTTTTGTCGGGGCCGGGGCCACTCATACATCCATTAAAGCCGCCGCCCTCCCAGTGTGGGTTTGGCGCCGGCGGGGGCAGAGGGGGCAGTGCGGCGCTGCGCCCCAAAAATTTGCCGTCCGAGGGGAGAGCCACCCATACATGGGGGAAAAAAATTCCCTGCGCCTCGCCAGTGTGTGGGGCACAGTGCGGGGACATGGACGCAGTGCGGGACTTAGGCCCATGCGGGACTGCGCCGAAAATTTTTTCCAATGCGAGCCCCGGTTAAAAACACAGAAATCATTCCACATTCGGTGCGGATATGAATCAAAAATCACCTTTAAAAAAGGGCTTAAACATTCTCAGAAAAAGACTGAGCCAAAAAAATAAAAAAATACATAAAAAAAAACCCTTTTCCAATATCCAATTTCAAAATTAGGATAAGAAATTACGGGAAATACAGAAATTTTCAAATTCTGAAAGCTATTCCTCATTGTGGGCAAAAACCCGGGCCAATCAACAAGGACACGGGCCCCCTTTAAAAACCTATGGAAACTATGCCCAATCAAATGGGAGAAACCAAAGCCCCTTTAATATCCTAGGAGAAGTTTTCCCAAATCAAAATCCAAGGGGGGACATTCAAAATACGAAAAAAAAGCAAAAAAAGAGCTGATTGGCTGAGTATGGGGCTTGCTATCCCACCAATCAGAGCGTGAGCTACTTTCCCTTTGTATCATGAGAGAGCGGCGCGCTGAAATCTGGGCCTCACCCCGGCGGCATGAATGTTTAAAAAAAAAAATCATTTTGATTAAACTGTAAACATTATCAGATAAACGCTAAAACCTTTTTAAAAAATAAATCATTTAAAACCCCCGAAAAACCTTCGGCGCTACAAAAGGGAATTGAAATAGAGAAAAATTGGGGGAAATACAGTAATTCAAATTGTTTAAGCTCTTCTGTTTGGTCGACATAAACCAGCCAATCAAATAGGCGACAGGGCCCATTAATCCTATGGAGGAAATTGACCAATCAAATGGAGCAAAAGGGGACCCATTAAAAACCTATAGAAAAATTGACCATCATTTTAAAAGGGCGGACAGTTCAAAAAACATAAAAAGGCAAAAACACTGATTGTTGAGTAGCGGGGCTCGTCCAGCTACCAATCAAGCGCGAACTCTTTCTCATAGATTTCAGGGGGAAAAGAAATTCCGAGTGGCCTGAAATTTGGGAAAATTTTAAAAGGGGCGCCTTATTTGGCCCAAATGGGAGAGCAGCGACGCGCCTAGGGGTTTTTCAATGCAATCTGAAATAAAACTGTACATGGCCGAAAAAAAATTTATAAACTAAAAATTTGCCCATTGTATATAAAATGAATAATAATAGGGGGGTAAAGAAAAAAAAAAATTAAATCAATAAAATCATGTTTATTTCTTTTTTTCTTGCACCCATACTATGACCTTGGGTAACGAAAATAAAGAAATAAACATGATTTTATTGAATAAAATTTTTTTTTTTTTACCCCCCATATTATTATTTAATTTTTTACACTCGGGACAACTTTTTGCATCTTAAAATTTGATTTCGGCCCTTACATTTTATTCAAGCATTTGAAAACCAAGGACGTCGCTCGCTCTCCCCCTTGTCCAAATAACGGCGCCTCTTTTTAAATTACCAATCACAAACAAGCTCCCTCTCATTTCTTTTCCCAAAACTCTATGAAAGTAGCTCGCCTCTATAGCAAGCTGGATGACCCCCCCCTACTCAAACCAAACAGCTCGTTTCTGCTTTTAAAATGTATTTTGAAAATGCCCCCCTGAATATGATTGGTCAAATTTTTTTCCATGGGTTTTAATGGGGCCCTTTTCCTCCTATTCTGATTGGCAAATTTCCCCCATAGGGTATAAAGGCCACTGTCCCCTATTTTGATTGGCTGGTTTTTTGCCCACCAATGAGAAAACTTAAAAAAATTTGAATTACGTATTTTCCCGGGGAATTCCCTATTTCAATTCCTTTTTGCGCCGGTCTTTGGGCAAAAGGTTTTTTAGGGATTTTAAATCTTTAAATTTTTTAAAAAAGGGTTTTGCGCTTTTTCTATAAGTTTTACACTTAATAAAAATTATTTTTTATTCAACTCCATGCCGCACGCCTGAGCCCCCCAGATTGCATTTCCCCATCTCTCCATAACTACAATGGAGAAGTACTCGCGCCTGATTGGCTGGGGTAGCCCAACCCCCGCAGCTTAACCAATCACCTTTTCTGCTTTTTTCTGTATTTTGAACTGTCCCCCGTTATTCTGATTTTGGGCAATCGTTCCCAAGGTTTTAATGTTCACTGTCGCTCCTATTCTATTAGCCGGGTTTTTATGCCCCACCAATGAGAACCTTTTTAAATTTGAATTACTGTATTCCCGGCAATTTCCAATTCCGATTTTCTTTTATTGCGGGGTTTTTAGATTTTTGGGAAAATTTTAAATTTTTTTTTTTATGTTTATTTTTTAGGGTTTACTCTTTTTTGATAATTTTTTGCCTTTATAAAGGGGATTTTTTCGGGTTCAACTCCATGCTGCACACGGGCGCCGAGATTTTTTGTCGCGATCTTCATCTGCTTCCTCGCATTGTCCGTTCTTTGTTCACTTTACCGCCGGGGGAGCATTTAGACCAAAAAAACCAGGGCTGCCTGTCGAGCTCCTGGGGCTGCACTGACCTTGCTTTGCCGATCGCATCGACATGCCTCGGGGTTTTCGAGCGCGCCGCGTCCCGCCCCGGGAAAGCCTACACCGGCCCCACACCCGCCCATTGCCCCCCCTTCATGCGGGGCCCTGAAAATGGGCGAACGCTGCCCTAACACTGCATCCCGCGTCCGACACGGGGATTGGGGCCGGGAGGCGCATATACCCAAAAAACGGGCCCGTAAAGCCGTTCTTTTAAAATGTCACCCAAAAATGTTTTAAATTTTTGGAGCCTGAAAAATTTCCCCATAATTTATAGGATATTACTTTTACATATTACATTTTATTTTTGGGTGTTTTCATCCTCTAAAAAAATTCAACCCCCGGGAGGGTCCAAAGCTCTCGGGAAATTGATTTTGTTTTAAATGAACAGATTTTAGCCCTATCAATAGACACCCACTCCAATGCAAAAAGGTTGGGTTAAAAAAACTGACCCCCACCCCAGTTTCCTCAGAAGTAAAGTTTAGCAAGCAATAATTTTTAACCCCGAAAAAAATTTCTGGGCTGTTTTTCCCTCTGTCTAACGAACTTTTTAAAAATTTTCTCACAAAAACCAAAGGACAAAGCCAACTCCCCAAACCCCAAAAAAACCAAAAAAAAAAACATTAAAACTAAAAAATCTTTTTTGCCCAAACCCCCAAAACCGGGTTACAGTTTTCTGTTTTTTTTTCCCCGGGCTCCCTAAAGATTTTAAAACCTTTTGTTAGCGCTAAAAGGGAGTCTAAACTCCTGCCCTTTTTCCCCCATATCATTCTCCAGGTCTCTGATTGAAAATACAACAGAGAAAGAAGTTTTTCCTACTGCACATGATCTAGAAGCCCAAGTACGTACCTTCTCAGATTCACAGTGCCACTTTATATGTGTTTGATACTGCAACTATTTTGGTTAGAAAAGTAGGAATAATTTAAAAAAAGAAACTAAACCTAAAACCCCCCCCTTTTTCAGATCTTTGTAGTCCAAGTAAGGAACAGTGAAATAATATAGTATATACTCTCAATTATCTTTTTTATAAAATTACTGAAACCTTTTTCCCTGGGGATACACACAGTTTTTAACAAATTCTTTGTGTAGGGTATATTATGTATTTTTCCCCAATAGAAAAAAAATGATTTGTTCTAAATGTGCCGGTACTTAATATTTATGAAAAAGTGCAGCTAAAAAAGAAAAACAGCAGTGAAAGAGTTTAATTTATTTCCATTGTCCTTTTATTATTCCCATTCCTTTCTGTTTAAAAAACTAAAAAAAATCTTTTCCCCAGCAAAAAACCCTTTTGGAATCTCTATTCAGTTTATTTTTAACTATAAAAGGTTTTTGGAAAGGTTTTTTCCCCAAAAAGCCTTGATTGTGGCTTAAAAGCTTTAAACCCCGTTTTTCACAGAACAAAGTCATTTTCCCCGTCCCTTTTGTTAAAACGTACCCAACTGTAAAATGGCTGAAAAACAACAAAAGAGAGATGGGTCTACAGAGCAGAAAAGAGACAGAACAATTTTCCCATAGTCTCCCCTGGGCCATTGTCCTGGACTGGTTTAAAACAAATGACTGTATTAAGGTCAAAAAGATGTGACAAGCGCACTGCCACCAAAAATAATTACATTTATCAATTCAACAAACTCGTTTTAAATTTAAAAGAAATGTATCATCTTGTAGGAAATTCTCTTTGGTTAAAAAAGACAAAAGCATTTTAATTTGTGAAAGTTCTTGATTTACCGGGGGGCAGAAAAGAAGGTGAATAAAAAGATTAGTTGTAGCAAATTAATTATTACCAAATGCAACTATTTAGTCAATGTTAATAGTTTTAGGACTTCCCTTCCCTTTTCTGTGGTATTTCCTTCTAGCTTGTAAAAAACAACTTAATGCATTTTTAAAATAGTTTTTTTTTGGGGTGGGGGCTTTACAAACCCCCACTTTTCAAAGGTTTTGGTTTTTTTCTTGTCCTATAGAAAAACATATGTAAAAATGACTAAAAATACCAACTCTGGTGTTTTACTTTAAAGAATGACAAAAAAAGAGAAAACCTGTGCAGGGTTTAAAAAAAAACAAGGGATGGGTAAATTTTTTTATTAATGGGGGGGTGCCATTTTCGGGTTTTATTTTGAGCAAAAAAAGAATTACGAACAACACCCCAAAACTTTTGGGGGGTTTCGCACCCAATTCGTAAAGTAGACACTTTTTATGATTTTTTGAGGCAAATCTGTGCACAGAACAGTTGAACACCAGACCAATACTACCACAATACACTTTGGCTGCCAACACAAGCAAGTCGTGTCAGGGATAACGACCTGGTAGTGTTATGCTGCAGCAAGCCCAATTTGCCTTTCAGTGGGCTCTGGTGAATACCAGACCTACTTAGACTCTGCTCTCTGGCGTGTTTTATATCACTGCAAAATTATAATCCCTGTTAAAACATAACTTTTACTAATCAAAAAATTATATTTCCCCAAACCCCTATATACAACCACAACACACCAAATGATACAGCATACTAAAATATCATCCACAGGGAGTAACCCCTGTAAAGGGAGGGCCCGTTTTAATGACAGATAATATCACTGTATACGTTTTTAAAATTTTTTTTAAATCACAGCTACCCCCAACGCGTTTCCCCCAAAAATTTTGGGTTCATCGGGGTTTAAAAAAAAAAAAAAAAAAAAAAAACTCCTCTCGCTGTGGAATAAAATACGCTTTTAACAACGCAATAAAATCTATCTATACGGATATACACCGCTATGGGTGAGATAAAAAGGAACTTAACTTAAAAGCTCCCAGGTATAAAATGAAATCCTCGCACCCCTTTTGGTATGGGGGGCACCCAGGATAGAAGGATACAGAAATTTTTTTTCTGCCCCCCTTAAATACCTTACTTGGCCCTTTAGATTATAACAATAAAGCCCCTAACACTTAAGAAAAATGTATATTGTTCATACCTATTGCCGGGGTTCTACTTAACATGTGCGCAATCCCCTCCTTATTTAGTCGGGCGTTCCGGAAGTTTTATCGCACCCGGAAACTAATAAAAGTTCATTTCCGATTCACTTTCGGCGAAAGCAACACCACGCTTTTTTACAGAAGCCCCTTTTTATCACGGCGCATCCGGGTCTTAGAAAACTTCTCGATGTCCAGGGAAAAGGTCCCGGCAAATGCCCGCAATCAAAAATCCGGGCATAACTCTCAGCGCCTACATTTTTACATAGCTCTCATTTAAAAAGACAACACTGACACTTCCCCCGGGGCGCCCCCGGGAAACCAAAACCCAATACACCGGCAGCCGAATCAATTTTCCATACCAAACAAACCGCGCACACTACATCCGCACAGACCGCCCAATTTTTCCTGCTTAGCACCCAAAATTTTTTAAAATGGCCGCTTTAAGGGATGTCTAGAGGTAACAGGGCATTTAATTCAGGTCAAAAATTTGGGGGTACAAAAATTCTTTCTTAACCTGACATAGATTTTCGGGCTATAAGTAATCAAGAATATAAAAAAAAAAATTAATGTTATATAAGATGAAAAAAAAAATAGGGTCAGCTTTGAAAAATCAATTTTGGGTCCTCTGGGAAACAACAAACAGAGTAAAATAAACAGACCCAGTGTGATCTACTCAATAAAACACCCAAAATTTGCAAAGTCTCATTAGGCCCTTTGGATAAACTGTTTCCATACGAAAACCACGGGGGCCTTTTTTACAAAAATTTCTCTATCCCATTCTCCTCCTCTTGGAACGGCTCACTACCTCCATGATAAAAAAACGCAGAGATTCCCATTCTCCATTAAGATGTTCCCAGACATACACTACTGGCTGTCCTTCTATTACTAGTCCCCCCAGATGTTCTCCCACCCCCCTTTTGAATGTTCTCTTTGTTTTTTCCAATTAAAAACAGTGGCAGCATACCAAAGGGGCTGCAGGATTATCATTTTATACCTGCAGCTTTTAAGTTTTAATAAAAACACTTTTTTTATCTCACCCATAGGTGATATATCCGTCATAGAAATTGTATATGCTTTTATATAGCTATTCAAATTTCCCCAGCGGAGGAGTTTTTTTTTTTTTTTTTTTTTTTTTTAATCCCCCGAGAACCCAAAATTTTAATGGGGAAACCGTTGGGAAGCTTGATTAAAGAATTTTTTAATACAAAACATGATAAAATCTGTCATTAAAGCGGGGCCGCCTTTTTCAGGGGGATTACTCCACGATGGATGATATTTTGTATGCTGAAACATTTAGGTGTGTTGTGGGAGTAAAATAGGGGGTTTTGGAAGTATAATTTTAGATGATCTAGTAAAAGTTATGTTTTAACAGGGATTATAATTTAGCAGTGATATAGGACAAAATCCTCTGTTGATATAAAATTTGTAGTAATTTCAATATTCTTGCGTGTTTTATACCAACTCTTGCGGTGGCCCAATGGATCCACACCTCAGGCCTGCCATTATATGGAAAGCCTTCAGTTACAGTTGGATCCGGCCATGGATCCCACCAAGGTGCCTCTGCCAAGCGTTGCTGACCTCACCACCATCTTGGCTCAGTAGTCCCAGAAGATTTTGCAACAGCGGAGAACTGAATCAAATGCATGCAAATCAGCAGCTCCTTTCTTCCCAGCAGCAGCCACAGTCTTCTCCAATGGCCTCTTCTATGCCTGTGACTTATGTGGCAACCGTTGGTCCCAAACTCTGATTGTCTTTGCCAACGAAGCTTGTTGGAACCCTAAACTCTGCAGGGGGCTCATTATGCAATGCTCCATGCATGTTGAACTGATTGCCAACCAGTTTCCGACTGAATGTTCCAAGGTGGCATTCATGGTCATCCTTCTCTCTGGGAAATCCCTGGCTTTGGCCACTCCACTTTGGGACAGAAGTGACCCAGTGATGGCTAATCTCCAGGCTTTCTTAGCAGAATTTTGCAATGTCTTTGAGGAACCTGCATGTACATATAATGCTAAAACAACGCTCCTGAACCTGCGTCAAAGGGACTCCTCTGTTGGAGACTACACCATTCAATTCCGTACTCTGGCCTCTGAACTTTTGTGGAACAACGCAGTCCTATGTGCCACATTCAAAAAAGGGCTCTCCAACCAAGTACAGGATCTGCTGGCCACTCGATTCCCTCCTTCTTCCTTGAGTGAGCTTATTCTCTTGGTCACCAGCATTGATGTGTGTTTTTCCAAGAGACAGGAAGAACTCTGTCATGAACACGAACTGCTCTGGTCTACAGAACCAGTGTCACTTCACAAGGGGGAACTACACAAGGAAAGGATCATGTTTTACGTGTTACCCTGTTCTTCCTCAGCAATTCTCCTGGGTTTTCCATGGCTGCAGCACCATGCCCCTATGCTTAATTAGAAGATGGGCAAAGTCACACACTGGAGTCAATGCTTCCAGTCTCGCTGTTCTGCAGCACCTCGCCTGGTGCACCCAACTTCTCCACTGACGCCCTTCAAGCCCTTGCCGGGTCTGACTGCTGAATATCAGAAGTATTCTCGGAGAAACATATGCTTCCACCTCATCATCCTTACAACCAGTGTCGGACTGGGGAGTCTGGGGCCCACAGGGAAATTGATCTTTGGGACCCACCTTACATGAAACTGTACATGAAAATATTACCGGCCTCTTGGACATAAATGCGTCTATTTTACCACATAATAGAGTGTGCAAAACAGAACTGTTTCGTGTAATACGTATTAATACCAAGTCAGTCACATATCTGTCTATCTCACATATCTGTTTGTCTCACACATTTGTCACAGTCTAACATATAGACACATGGCTAAATAGCTCCATCCATATCCTCCTCCACCCTCCACCTTCCCACATACAATATCCCCCTCCACGTTTCCCTTGGTCATGCACCTCTTCTAAAATAAACACCAGGAAGAAAGTAAAAGTGTAACTCCTATCACAGGGTCAGGTGTTCCCTCACTTTTACAATCAGGGACAAGTGTAAGCTGCCACTATACTAGCGGCGATATAACGTACAACACCACCATATGGTGGTCCAACACCAGCTCAGGTCACATCACATTACAGTGAATACAGCACTGATTCATTATAGTAGAAAAATAACCCCTGACATCAGGCACAGACTCTATTTATGAGTGATTTTATGTGGATATATCATTGGTTACTATGTATTTATATGCGTATTTTACTATATACTATGCCATTTATTTGATATGATTATGCACTTTATATATACCACCTAGTATGGGGCTGTATCCTTGTGGCACCACCATTTTTAGTTATATGTATTTTGTCTGTGTATTTGTGTCTTTTTATATGGGATCTTTTGATTTATAATAAAGTTTTTGTATATTGATTTTTTTTATTTTTGGTAGTATTTTTATATCGGTGTTGTTATAGTTGACAGGTAGTCAGTGCCCCCTTTACATAGTAGGCAGATAGTCAGGGCCCCCTTTTGATAGTAGGTAGGTAGCCAGGGCCCCCTTTAGTTAGAAGCCAGGTAGTCAGAGCCCACTTTAGTTATTAGGAAGGTAGTCAGGGCCCCCTTTAGTTATTAGGCAGGTAGTCAGGGCCCCCTTTAGTTATTAGGAAGGTAGTCAGGGCCCCCTTTAGTTATTAGGCAGGTAGTCAGGAATTCCTTTAGTTAAAAGCCAGGTAGTCAGGGCCCCCTTTAGTTAGAAGCCAGGTAGTCAGGGCCCCCTTTAGTTATTAGGCAGGTAGTCAGGGCCCCCTTTAGTTATTAGGCAGGTAGTCAGGGCCCCCTTTAGTTATTAGGCAGGTAGTCAGGGCCCCCTTTAGTTATTAGGCAGGTAGTCAGGGCCCCCTTTAGTTATTAGGCAGGTAGCCAGGGCCTCCTTTAGTTATTAGACAGGTAGTCAGGGCCCCCTTTAGTTAGAAGCCAGGTAGTCAGGGCCCCCTTTAGTTAGAAGCCAGGTAGTCAGGGCCCCTTTAGTTATTAGGCAGATAGTCAGGGGGCCCTGTAGGTACTAGGAAGGTGGTCAGGGCCCCCTTTAGTTATTAGGCAGGTAGTCAGGACTCCCTTTAGTTAAAAGCAAGGTGGTCCGGGCCCCCTTTAGTTATTAAGAAGGTAGTCAGGGCCCCTTAGTTATTAGGCAGGTAGGTCAGGGCCTCCCTTTAGTTAGAAGCCAGGTAGTCAGAGCCCCATTTAGTTATTAGGTCAGGTAGGTCAGGCCCTCCTTTGTTTAGAAGCCAGGTAGTCAGGGCCCCCTTTAGTTAGAAACCAGGTCATTAGGGCCCCCTTTAGTTATTAGGCAGGTAGTCAGGCTCCCCTTTAGTCTAGAAGCATCAGGTAGTCAGGGCCCCTTTCAGTTAGAAGCCAGTGGTCAGGGCCCCTTTAGTTAGAAAGCCAAGTGGTCAGGGCCCCCTTTAGTTATTAGGCAGGTAGCCAGGGCCCCTTTAGTTAGAAGCCAGTGGTCAGGGCCCCCTTTGTTAACCAGGTAGTCAGGACCTCCTTTAGTTAGAAGCCAGGTAGTCAGGGCCCCTTTAGTTATTAAGCAGGTAGCCAGGGCCCCCTTTAGTTATAAGCCAGGTAGTCAGGGCCCCTTTAGTAGAAGCCAGAGTCAGGCCTCCTTTGTTTGAAGCCAGGTAGTCAGGGCCCCCTTTAGTATTAGAAGGTAGTCAGGGCCCCCTTTAGTTATGAAGAGGTAGTCAGGGCCCCCTTTAGTTATAAGGCAGGTAGTCAGGGCCCCCTTTAGTTAGCAGCAAGGTAGTCACGGCCCCCTTTAGATAGAAGCCAGGAAATCAGGGCCTCCTTTAGTTTGAAGTCAGGTAGTCAGGGCTCCCTTTAGTTATTAGGAAGGTAGTCAGGACCCCCTTTAGTTATTAGGCAGGTAGTCAGGAATTCCTTTAGTTAAAAGCCAGGTAGTCAGGGCCCCCTTTACTTACTAGGCAGGTGGTCAGGGCCCCCTTTACTTATTAGGCAGGTAGTCAGGGCCCCCTTTCCTTATTAGGCAGGGAGTCAGGGCCCACTTTAGTTATTAGTCAGGTAGTCAGAGCTCCTTTTAGTTAGAATCCAGGTAGTCAGGGCCCCCTTTACTTACTAGGCAGGTGGTCAGGGCCCCCTTTACTTATTAGGCAGGTAGTCAGGGCCCCCTTTAGTTATTAGGAAGGTAGTCAGGGCCCCCTTTAGTTAGAAGCCAGGTAGTCATGGACCCCTTTAGTTATTAGGCAGGTAATCAGTGCCCCCCTTTAGTTAGAATCCAGGTAGTCAGAGCCCCCTTTAGTTAGAAGCCAGGTGGTCAGGGCCCCCTTTAGTTAGAAGCCAGTTGGTCAGGGCCCCCTTTAGTTAGAAATCAGGTAGTCAGGGCGCCCTTTAGTTATTAGGCATATAGTCAGGGTGCCCTTTAGTTACCAGGAAGGTGGTCAGGGCCCCCCTTTAGTTATTAGGCAGGTAGTCAGGACTCCCTTTAGCTAGAAGCCAGATGGTCAGGGCCCCCTTTAGTTATTAGGTATTCAGGGCCCCCTTCAGTTATTAGGCAGGTGGTCAGGGCCTCCTTTAGTTAGAAACCAGGTAGTCAGAGCCCTCTTTAGTTATTAGGTAGGTAGTCAGGGCCTCCTTTGGTTAGAAGCCAGGTAGTCAGGGCCCCCTTTAGTTAGAAGCCAGGTAGTCAGGGCCCCCTTTAGTTAGAAGCAAGGTAGTCAAGGCCCCCTTTAGATAGAAGCCAGGAATCAGGCCCCTTTAGATAGAAGCCAGGAAATCAGGGCCCCTTTATTTAAGGAAGGTAGTCAGGACCCCTTTAGTTATTAGGAAGGTAGTCAGGACCCCCTTTAGTTATTAGGCAGGTAGTCAGGTATTCCTTTAGTTATATGCCAGGTAGTCAGGGCCCCCTTTCGTTATTAGGCAGGTAGTCAGGGCCTCCTTTAGTTATTAGGAAGGTAGTCAGGGCCCCCTTTAGTTATCAGGCAGGTAGTCAGGTCCTCCTTTAGTTAAAAGCCAGGTAGTCAGGGCCCCCTTTAGTTAGAAGCCAGGTAGTCAGGGCCCCCTTTACTTACTAGGCAGGTGGTCAGGGCCCCCTTTACGTATTAGGCAGGTAGTCAAGGCCCCCTTTAGTTATTAGGCAGGTAGTCAGAGCTCCTTTTAGTTAGAAGCCAGGTAGTCAGGGCCCCCTTTAGTTATTAGGCAGGTAGTCAGGGCCCCCTTTAGTTAGAAGCCAGGTAGTCAGGGCCCCCTTTAGTTAGAAGCCAGGTGGTCAGGGCCCCCTTTAGTTAGAAGCCTGTTGGTCAGGGCCCCCTTTAGTTAGAAATCAGGTAGTCAGGGCCCCCTTTAGTTAGAAGCCAGGTAGTCAGGGCGCCCTTTAGTTATTAGCATACATGCCAACTCTCCCGTTTTTGGCGGGGGGGTCCCGCTATTTGGCGTCCCCTCCCGCCCTCCCAGGGGAGTTGGCATTCCTCCCGCCACCAGCAGGCGGGGGGGGTCCTTTAATTGGCCGCGGTGACAGAGTAGCGCTAGGGCGCTACTCTGGCGCCGCCGGGCCGCTCCTACAGGCGGGTGAAGCGCCCGCAGCGGCCGCTTCACCCGCCCGGAGTCTCGCTGTGCAGGGAGGAGGCAGGAGGGATCGTTTTGTCTCCTCCCTCCTCCCCCTGTATGTACGGCACCGGTGTGTGCGCCGCACATACAGGTCAGCGGCGCAGGGGAAGTGACACGCGGCTGCAGGGGAGTGACGCGCGGCTGCTCTCACTTCCCCCTGTGTCGCTGAGGAGATCTTCCGGAGCGACCGTGCTGCAGGAGCCTGGTGAGGTAAGTGGATTTTATTATTTTATTTTTATTAGCTATATGGGGGGCTCTGCCTAGCAACAATGGCGGAACTACCTGGCAACATAGGGGACATCTACCTGGCAACAGAGGGGCATCTACCTGGCAACAGAGGGGGCACTACTGCAACAATGGGGCATCTACCTGGCAACAATGGGGGCACTACCTGGCAACAGAGGGGACATCTACCTGGCAACAATGGGGGCACTACCTGGCAACAGAGGGGCATCTACCTGGAAACAGAGGGGCATCTACCTGGAAACAGAGGGGGCACTACCTGGCAACACTGGGGGCACTACCTGGCAACAGAGGGGACATCTACCTGGCAACAATGGGGGCACTACCTGTCAACAGAGGGGGCAACAACCTGGCAACAGTGGGGACAACAACCAGGCAACAGAGGGGACATCTACCTGGCAACAGAGGGGCACTACCTGGCAACAGAGGGGACATCTACCTGGCAACAGAGGGGACATCTACCTGGCAACAGAGGGGGCACTACCTGGCAACAGAGGGGCACTACCTGGCAACAATGGGGGCACTACCTGGCAACAGCGGGGCCATCTACCTGCCAACAATGGGGGCACTACCTGGCAACAGAGGGGGCACTACCTGGCAAACAATGGGGGCACTACCTGGCAAACAATGGGGGCACCTACCTGGCTAACAAAGGGGGCACCTACCTGGCTAACAAAGGGGGGCATCTACCTGGCTACAGAGGGGGCATCTACTTGGCTACAAGGGGGCATCTACCTTCCTGTATGGGGCACTACCTGCTTATGGGGGGTTACTACCTGGCTACAAGGGCATCTACCTGGCTTTCTTCCAAAGACGTTATGCAGTTAGGTGGAGTGGTTGTGGCTTTTTGAAGGGGCGTGGCATACCGACAATATGGGCGTGTCCATGCAAATCTTTGCTGCGGCGCGCTACGCGCGCCGTCCACTAAGTTCTCCTGCTTTTTCATTTTCAAAAGTTGGCAACTATGGTTATTAGGCATATAGTTAGGGTGCCCTTTAGTTACTAGGAAGGTGGTCAGGGCCCCCTTTAGTTATTAGGCAGGTAGTCAGGACTCCCTTTAGCTAGAAGCCAGATGGTCAGGGCCCCCTTTAGTTATTAGGTATTCAGGACCCCCTTCAGTTATTAGGCAGGTGGTCAGAGCCTCCTTTAGTTAGAAACCAGGTAGTCAGGGCCCTCTTTAGTTATTAGGTAGGTAGTCAGGGCCTCCTTTGGTTAGAATCCAGGTAGTCAGGGCCCCCTTTGGTTAGAAGCCAGGTGGTCAGGGCCCCCTTTAGTTAGAAGCCAGGTGGTCAGGGCCCCCTTTAGTTAGAAATCAGGTAGTCAGGGCCCCCTTTAGTTAGAAGCAAGGAAGTCAAGGCCCCCTTTAGTTAGAAGCCAGGAAGTCAGGGCCTCCTTTGGTTTAAAGTCAGGTAGTCACGGCCTCCTTTAGTTAGTTGGCAGGTAGGCAGGACCCCTTTTCTTATATAAAAAAATAAAAAATAAATAACAACTCACATTTCTCCCGCTTCCGGACGCAATGAGCTGCTCCGGCCTCTAGTGAGGCCCGGCATAGGCGGTGCAATGCTGTGACGTCACTGCGGCACCTACGTCATCACTAGAAGTCTCCGCCTGGTAGGCTTAAGGCCTAACACCATAGGCCTACCAGAGTGAACAGCGGAGTGGAACGCCAGCGGCGGGAATCAAAGACATCCTGGTCTTCTCTCCTTACCTGGAAGCACATCGGTCTCATGTGCATCAGGTACTCAGACATCCAAGTGAAAACCGTATCTACGCCAAACTGGAAAAATGCCTCTTCCATCAAACCAGCTTCACCTACTTGGCTATATCATCTCAGACAAGGGGCTGTAAATGAACCCTGCTAAGATGTCCACTGACAAGTGCGCTTGTGTGCGGCGCAGCAGGTTGTCCAAGCTACTCCTTGCTACCACATACGGAGAAAAATCGTGGTCTTTAAGGTATAATACCCCTTTTTGAATGTATTAAGATATTTCTAAAAATTGGCTACAAAAGTCTTTTTATTGTGCAAGAAAGAAAAAAGTTTTAAAGAATTTTTTTATAATACATGGATTTAATTAATAAAAAATGTGCAAAAAGGCAATGATGCTATATTGGTCTATATATACATACATATGGAAAGTTTGATACAAAGGGTGTTGGAGGAAACCCATTTTTTATATAGACCACTAGCGTGTACATGTTGAATGTAAAGTGGAAGATTAAATAAAACACCCGAAACTGTGGCCACTGAAAGGCGAAGACACCTTTTCTCGTCCAAAGTCTGCATTTACCTTGGCACCCATCTTGTCCTGGCCTGACATTGAGAAACCCTTTTTTCTGGAGGATGATGCTTCTTCTAAGAGAGACCCTAAAGTCATGACCATCACATGGGGGTACTTCTCCAAAACTTCTTCTCACAAGGATAAGAACTACACGATCAGGGAACATGAACTACTGGCCGTAAGACTGGTCTTGGAAGAGTTGCGCAACTTTCTGGAGGGGGCTCGTTATCCAGTCATTGTGTATACCGACCATAAAAATTTGTTGTACCTCCAGATGGCACAACACCCTAACCCATGCCTTGTTCCATTTCTGTCCAGCTTAGAGAAATGTCAAGGCCGATGCCCTTTCCCATGCTTCCGACATTATTGGGGAAGAGTCAGCTCCTCGTCACATCATACCTCCGAAACGCCTGATCTCCACAGCCCCTGTGGACCTCCAAAGTGTTTCTCTGGGTAAGAGTTGTGTGCCCTGCACTTCGGAGGAGAATTCTAAAATGGGGACATTGCTTCCTGGTGGCTGGGCACCCCGGCATATGAAAAAGGTGTCAACTAATTTCTCGCTACTATTGGTGGCCAATATTTTTAAGGACATCAAAGAATTTGCTGAATCGTGTACTACTTGTGCCCACAACAAGATGCCTCACCTCAAACCAGCAGGCCTGTTGCTACCATTGTCCATTCCTATCTGCCCGTGGACTCATATAGCTATGGATTTTTTTACCGATCTACAGTACCTCTGCCGGTAATATGATTGTTTGGATAGTCAATTTGTGTCAAGATTCTGGTGTGCCCTCTGTTCTCAGTAACTTGTGAAACTGGACTTATTCTCGACCTACTATCCACAGACAAATGGACAGGTGGAGAGAGTCAACTAAGTCTTGGGCAACTACTTGCTCCATTTTGTCTCTGTGCAACAGGATGACTGGTCAAGCTTGTTGCTATGGGCGGAGTTTTCCTCTAATTTCTCTGAGTCTGTTGGTGCCTCTCAGTTCTTTGTTGCATATGGACAACATCCCCGTACACCTTTCCCTCTGTCATCGTCTTCCGATGTCCATGCTGTGGACATTCTGGTCTGGGATTTGAAGGCCATATGGAGCGATACCCAGCAATCTCTACAATGGGCTTCTGCCCAAATGAAGGTTCGTGCAGACAAGAAAAGGAGACCTCCTCCACCTTTCACTCCTGGTTACATATTCTTGTTGTCGTCTGAAAACATTCATTTGAATATCCCCAGCTACAAACTGAGTCCCAGGTTCATCGAACCATTTGAAGTGCTGAAGAAGATAAATCCAATTGCCTATACCCTTCTACCGAAGCAGATAACAACCAACATCTTTGCCATGAAAGAGATTCTGACCATGAAGACGATCAGGGGGAAGTGACACTTATTTTATTGACTATAAGGGATTCGGGCCAGAAGAAAGGTCCTGGAAGCCAAAGGACAATATCCTTGAACATAAAACTTCTTCTGAAATTTTTCCAGGCCAGAGAAAGGTTCAGACCAAAGAGGTCGCAGGGTACCGTCATGGGTGCCCCTGCAACTCTAACTTCAAGTGGAAGAAGCATCTGTGGTCCCACCGTATCCGCGAGTGGCACTGTGACCCGCATGTCGGGCCCTGATTGGTAACTCTTTCCGGCAGAAAAGCTATTTACCCCCTCCCACCCCCTGCGTTTTCCCTGCGGGCCCAACGCCCATGGCTCCCGGTCCCTAGGCACCATGGGTTTTTGGGAAATTTTTAGGGGGCCCACCCCCCGGGAAAAGGGATTTCCCCCGCCGATCCATAGGGGCCCTAGCCATGAAGAAACCATGCTAAAAGGGTTGTTCCTGTCATTCCCTTTGTCCCAATTCCTTTTGCCTCCACCCCTTTTCCCCCAAAAACCCAAATTGCTGCCGGGTCCTGACCTTCCGGCTACGATTTTGTTCATGTTTTTGAAGCACACTACACTTCACTCCCACCCAAAAGAAAAGCCATGTCGGGGGTACGACCGGGTTTAGGTTCCGTCGCACAACCCAAAACCGCGGGGCAGGTTTGGGAATACTGGACCTATTTTAACCTGCTCCCTGGTTGGGCTTAAAACCACCAGGGGCAAAATCCATGGATCCACACCGCAGGCCTGCCGTTACAATAAGCATACTGTTAATTTTTTTAATTTTTTTTTTTCGTTATTTGCAATGGGAAACATATGAGGTTTTAAAAACATAAAAGACACAGTAAAAAAGGTTTTAAGGGCAAGGGCCTTTTTTAGGGAATTGTTGCTGTCCCCTAATTAAGTTTTGATTTTTTAAAAAAGCTCCCGAAAAAAACAAACTACCTTTTTTTAGTTTTTTAAAGGGAAAAAAAAACTAAGGCGACATGTATGAAGAATTTGGATGTATTGGAAACTATAGACTGCAAACCCTATCTCCGAAAAGGGCCCCAATGATTTCTACGAACTTATTTATTTTAAAAGGGTCAAACACTAACCCAAACCCCAAAAAAATCTAGTCAATTTTTGGGCCCCAAACCAGAAAATCACATCGAAAATAGCAGTCTCTATTTAAATTATTTTTATTTTTATTTTTTTGAACATAGTAAATAATTTAAAAAAAAATAACCCTCAGAGTCCCGTAAAAAAGAAGGGGGTTTTACCTTCGATCAATAAGTAAACCAAATCTAAATTATACCTCAAAAAATTTTTTTAAACCTACGAGAATCCGTGTCAGTACACACGGGGTTTTTGAATTCTATTCCTAATTATTTTTTTAAGGCCCCCGTTTAATTTTTAACCCTTTCTACGAAATCAAACCCCTTTTCTTTTTAAATTAATATTTGTAATTATATTTTTAAATTGTAGCTTCTCCTTGGCATAGGATTGGGAACAACTTTTAAATTTCCAAAAAACTTTCCCTCCACA
>JAODAL010033112.1:0-45983 GCA_025379985.1 Phyllomedusa bahiana | reverse complement strand
AAAAATTTTTTTGAAATGTATTCTAACAAAAAACACACACACACAAAATAAAGTATTTTTTAAAACACTCAACACACAAACAAAAACTTTTAAGCCCTGACCCTGACAACCCAAAAACTTATTCCCCAATAAAAATGTCTGTGATGGAAAAGTGACACAATTACAAAGCGTAGCAACACTTTTGTCGTTAAAAAAATAAATAAAAGAATGTAAAAAAAAACAAACTTTTTTTACTATTTTCCCTCATAGTTAAAAAAATGTACATGGTACATAGTAAAAAAAAATCATACAGAAATAAAGCCTCACATATCATGGATAAAAGGTGTAAAAAATGTGTAAAATAATTGAGCGCAAGAAAGTGTTATGGCATTTAAACCAGTGTATACTAAGGAAAAGGAAAATAGGTCTGGTCAGGAAGGGGGTAAAGGGCCCAGTCAGGAACCGATTAATATGATTGAATTGTACGATGTATTAAGGAAAAATAGGTCTAAAGCATGGAACCCTACTTTGTGACTTACAGGTTTTAAAGTACGTTCTGGTAACATCTTTGTGGCAGATAGCACAGTACACCTTTAAACATCCTTTTGCATTATTAAAAACAAGAAAAAGGCTTTTTTTAAAGTCGCACCCCCAAAGGGTCAAAAACCATAGGGGAACTCAATGTTAAAGTAAAAAATAACAAAAATGTTTTAAAGTATATAAAAAGAAAAATATTAAAAGTTCAAATCACCCCCCCTTTTACAAATAAAAAAATTAAAATAGTAAGTTAAACATACTTGATATCACCACATCCGAAAAAAGCAATTTTAAAAAAATAACAAATTTATCCTATACACAAAAACACCATAAAAAAAAAACTTTTCCAAATGCCAACTTTTCTGTTTTTTGGTCATTCCCGTCCCCAAAAAAATTGGAATGAAAAATGATCAAGAAGTTTCATTATTTTGACGATACCAGTAAAAATAACTTCAGCCCTCAAAAAATGCCCCTCACCCAAGCCCCCCAAAAAAAGGACAAAAAACCTAATTAAGAAAAGCACTGCAGAAAAAATTTTTTTAAAAAAGAAAATTTTTTATTTTTTTTTTGGACCAAAACATAATGAAAACCCTACATTTTGGGTTTGCCAATCGCAGTAAACCCAAAAATACAATAGCAAACATTTAAAAGAAAATTTAACGGCATAAAAACAAAATTCCCACAAACATGGTGCAGGTATGTTTTTTTTGCAGGAACAAATTTCCCTCCCAACATCAGAACTTAAATTTTTTAAGAGGGGGGATAAAGGATAAAAAAACAATAACCAAGCACCAATTTTGCGCACAATCAGGGTTTTTACCCAGTACAGTCCAGAACTAAATCCATGGACATTTTTCAACAGTTAGTAGAGAGGGACTTAAGTTACTATCTAACAATTTGAAAAAAGAGAGTATGCTTAATTTACCGGTTAAACATAGAGCAGCCTTAAAACATCAAAAGTCACAAAAAAATAAAAAAAAAGAAGGGCAACAAAGGGGAATGGTAGGGTCCTTAACCTTCCAAAATTTAAAAGGGGGCAATGTCCAAATGTTCTAAACCAAAGTGTAAAAACTCTGACAACAACCAACTAATAGGTAAATAAGGGAACTCTGCAATTAGTGAAGGGAAGGGTTCAATTTGGAAATTAGCAAAAAGCGGGGGAAAAAGATTACATTGAAAAAGTATCCAGTAATACCTAATGTACGGAATCCTAAAAAACCCAAAAAAAATTATATGAACCCCCCAATTGGGGCCTATGTTTCGGGCATTAACTCCCTGTCAAAGATTTATCCCAAATTTTGGTTGCTCCGCTAGCCATTGGTCAAAGGGGCCCGGGTTTCTTTAGACCCCCGAGACGTACTTATTGCGTCCAAAAGTTACAGGGGGTTTACACCTTTTTTGGATTCCTAGTGAGTAAAAGGCTCTATAGACTAGCATCCCACATAGGGTTGCAGTGGAAGCACTTAAACATCATCTATTCAAGTACAGCAATTATTCACAGGAATTACAGCAATATATTTTGGAATGCGGTAAAATTTCTAATGTCACATAATTATTTCATGTTTAACGGTAAATTTTATTTACAACTGTCAGGGGTCTCCATGGGGGCAAAATACTTCCCGTCCCTTGCAAATTTTGGGGTTCATGTCTGGTGGGGGGAAAGTTTTAATAATGTGGACAATCCATTTCTTAATGCATTAGGTGGTACGGAGATACATTGATGACCTCCTCAGAAATGGGGGGAATTATCTGCCGTACTCCCCCTGAAAACCTATTTGAAAATAACCCTTTTTAAAAATTTGGTATTCACATATGAATGGAACAAACATACTATAAATTTTCTAGACCTTACGCTAACAGGAAATTCCATTGAAAGTATCTCAACTAAAACCTATCGGAAAGATAGTGCAGGGAACACAATATTGCACTTTAAAAGTTTCCACACGAAAGCTACCAAAAAAATCGTTCCCGGGGGGAACGACGAAGCCAGACAAACTGTACGAACAAGTGGACTTTAATAAAGAATCAATAAAAACATGTACGAGATTACAGGAGAGAGGGTACCCAAAACAACTATTAGATCAAGCTGCTCTAAAAATACAAAGTAAAAATAGGGAGAAGTTATTAACAAAACAAAAAACCCATAAAAAGATCCAAGGGGAACAAAAAGCTGCTCCTACACTTGTATTAGACCATACGATACAATTTAAGGAAATAAAAAATATAGTGACCAAATATCTTCCCATTCTATGCGAGGATACTATAATGGAATCCATTATAAATGAAGGTTATCAAATAGTATCGCGTAGAGCACAAACAATAGGCAGCCTATTAACTTCCAATTGCTATAGGCCTCCCAATTCAAAAACCACGTGGCTAAGCTGTAAGGGTTTCTTTTTAAGGGGGTCTAACAGTGTCGGACGTGCAGGATGCTAGTCCCCCAAAAGAATCCCCTAAAATACAGGAGAGCTAAATTTTTCCCCTTAAAAAAATTCACAACTGCAGTTCGCAATAGTAGTATACCAGGCAGGTGCACAGAAGTAAACCCATACATAGGGAGCACTATTAAAAAAATTTAAAAAAAGGTTTTTTAAACCCTTAATATATTTCATCCACAGCAGACAGAAAAAAAAGGATTGTCAAAAAACTTTATTCGTAGCAAATTTAATTTTTAGACTTTAAGCCCCCGGTTCAACCCCGGGTTTTTCAAGCCTAATTGCAGCCGGGAAAGCGCTCGCAATTCCGGCTTGAATAAGGGAAGGGCGCGGGGGGGACGGGGGGGGAGGCCCGGCCCGCTGGCCCTAGACTTGCATTATCCACGGGGCAATTGGGGCCAGTTTAAAGTTCAAGTGACTTTTCCCCTCCCGGCGGATTCACCCAGTGGGAGGGGCGACGAAAACCATGTTTCTAAGAGCGTGGGGTTACCAATTACTGCACAATTGGTGCCGTACTGCAGCGCAAAATTTGGCGCGCAGGACGGGCCATTCCTGCCGAAATAAGCCGTGTGAATGGCCCCTAAAGGGAAAAAATTTAAAAAAAAAATGTCTAAATCTCAAGGAGGGGATCCATGCGCAACTCCGCAATAGAGAGGCACATGGAATCACTCTGAAAAAACACCCCACAAGGGTTTAAAAAACAAACAAGAACAAAAAGTTTTACTTTGAATTATAAATAGCTTTACCATATAATTTAAAAACTCCCAATTGTTCAAGTGTTGTTTTTATTGTTACAAGTGTCTATGTTACAGTGTTACAGGATCCGCTGTTGTAATAACCAAAATAAGACAAACGAGAGCGAATGCGCATGCGGAGTTTCCAATGCCAGTAGTAGCCCGTCAGGTGAAATCGCGCATGACCGGAACACGGTTTTTTGGGTAGAAAGGGGGGCGAAATTTTTCTAACGAAGTGGAATTCGTTTTAAATTTTAGGAAAACCCGGTTCGAACAAGTCGAAGTTTGGGGACTTCGGGTGAACGAAGTGTGCTTTTGATTTATAAAATGGCTGCGAGCACAGGCCTAATGGGCCCCAAAACACTTGGAGGAAGAAGGGGATAGCCCCACATCATGTGCAGAGATGAAGCCAACAGAGACGGCCGGGGTTCTTGATGCCCGCACTAAAATTTAAATCCGGGCGCCGCGGGGGTCTACCGCCTGAGACTGATCGGGGAATGCTGCCGCGGCGATTGTTACTTAAGAACTGATTTTTATACACGATTTTTGTGGGTGTCTCAGCTTGCTCAAAGCTTCCCCTAACTTCTATTTCTGATTTTTTGGGGGGATTGAAACTAAAATCCGTGTGGGCCCCTGCAGCTGCTATACATTTAAACCTATTTTCTCACAGCCATTAAATATCCAAGGGGGATCTAAGCCCTGTTTTTTGTTTCATTAAAGAAAAACGTTTTTACAAACAAATACCCTTCATTTTTTCTGCTCAAATTTTTGGAGCAATTTCATCCCGGGGTTAAAAAAACGTTGGTTTTTTCAGCTGTCGGAACCCCAAGAAAAAACCCTCATTTTCAAACCCAAATATAAACATTTTTTCCTTAGCATAATTCACAACGAAGGTTAATTACAATTTTATCTCTTTTTGTGTGGAGAAAAAAAAACCCCTTTTTTTAAAACCTACAAACTAGATTTTGGTGGCTCAATTCTTTGGGCCAATTACATCCAGGGGTTTAAATTAAACGTTGTTTTTAAGCTATGGTGATCCCAAGAAAGCGTAAATTTCAACGCCAAAATATATACATTTTTCCTGTAGCATAATTCACAAGCGAAGGTTATTTACAATTTTATCTCTTGTTGTGTAGCGTAGAAAACACCGCATTGTAACACGCTACAAAGCTACTAGTTTGTGGTGGCTCAATGTTTGGCGCAATTTACATTCCAGGAGTTAATTAAGCGTTGTTTTTCACTGTGGTGATCCCAAGAAACCGTCATTTTCAATGCCAAAATAAATAATTTTTCCTGTAGCATAATTCACAAACAAAGGTTAATTACAATTTTATCTCTTGTTGTGTAGCGTAAAAAACAACCCATTGTAACATGCTACAAAACTACTTGTTTTTGTTTGCTCAATTTTTTGTCGCAATTTACATCCAGGGGTTAATTAAGCTTTGTTTTTCAGCTGTGGTGATCCCAAGAAACCGTCATTTTCAACGCCAAAATAAATTACATTTTTCCTGTAGCATAATTCCCAAGCAAAGGTTAATTACAATTTTATCTCGTATTGTGTGGCTGTAAAAAACACCGCATTGTAACACGCTACAAAGCTACTAGTTTTGGTGGCTCAATTCTTTGGGCGCAATTTACATCCAGGGGTTAATTAAGCGTTATTTTTCAGCTGTGGTGACCCCAAGAAACCGTCATTTTCAACGCCAAAATATAACATTTTTCCGTGCATAATTCACAAGCAAAGGTTAATTAAAAATTTTATTCTTGTTGGTAGGTAAAAAAAACCCCATTGAAAACACGTACAAAGCTATGTTTTGGTTGGCCAAATTTTTTTGGGCGCAATTTACATCCAAGGGTTAATTAAGACATTTTTTTAAGCTGTGGTGATACCAACAAACAGACAATTTAAACGCCAAAATAATACATTTTCCGTAGCATAATTCAAAGTAGTTTTTCAATTGCTTTTGGCTACGAGATCGACGATAGCGATAGTGGGCCCGCATCAAAAGGGTTTTTCGATAGTGGGCGTCGTTTTGAGCGTGACCATTAAAGCAGGGGAGGAAACAACATTTTCATTATTACCCCCCAA
Organism: Phyllomedusa bahiana; assembly: GCA_025379985.1. Taxonomy (NCBI): domain Eukaryota; kingdom Metazoa; phylum Chordata; class Amphibia; order Anura; family Hylidae; genus Phyllomedusa; species Phyllomedusa bahiana. The sequence continues at coordinate 40,209 of JAODAL010033112.1, read as the reverse complement.
AACAAGGGCGGGAAGTAAAATTAACATTCACAACAGTCAAATGGTACTGCTAATCTTAGGCAACACATTATTTATAAAAGTCAAGAAAAAAAGTCAAAAACCACTCACTATCCCTGTCTTGTACCACAGCCCCCCACCTTTAAACTGATCACCCCCAAAAGAAAAGTGCCAAAGGCAGTTTGATTTGAAAACCCTCATCTTTTTGAAATGGGCATTGAATTTTCCCCCGCCTGGGCCAAGCATGAGCCCCAAACCTGATGACCCCCACATTTAAAAAATGCCCCAAAAAGAGTCTTTCAACCACCTTTTAGTTTCACTGACATTGACATACCTGCCCGGGGCCCCAGCATGACCCGGGCCGGGGTTACAGTGGGGGCGGATAAGACCCAGGCTGCGTCCCTCATCTATTAACCCCAGGTTAAAATGCCCTGATGACGCGCACAAAAAATGTCGTGCTGAAGCGAGTGCGGAACGGAAGTGTGAGAACTCCAGCCTTCCTCATCACAGTCAAACCTGGGTACGCTTGTCCCTCCCATGAGTGTGGACCCAATTTAGCTTTACTTGAAATATGGGTTAACGCTCCTGTTCCCCAGGGTTTTCCCTTTATTTGGGATTCTTTTTTTCATTTTAATAAAGTGCGGGGGAAAGGTCCTTACTTTGTTCTTGTCCGTGCTCCATACTCCTGTCCCGAAAACCTACATTGGGTCAAAATTTCCTGTACCTCCCTTGTACAATTTTAAAGGGAAATTTTTTTTAAAACCCATTTGTACATAAGTTTTTAGTACTTTTTTTCTGAAAACACATTTTTAAAATAGGATGGGAAACCCCCCTGTCTTTGTTTCTCTTTTTTTCATTGTATTAAATGGTTGTCTCAATACAGGGTTTGAAAAGCTATGTTAAAGATTTTGCAAAATACAAGTCTTTTTTTTTTGCAATAGTGCCATTAACAGTGTCCTACCAAATTCCTGTTTTTTACAGCACCATCACCCTTGAACCACTCTTGACAAATTTTGGGAAAACAAATGTCTGTTTTGAAACAAACATTTTTTAGATTAGGGCCTTTATAGCTGCATGTTTAACAAAAAAGCCCCCAAAAAAAAAAATTTAAAGCATACCCATGAGCCCCTTTTTACAATTGTGAAAAAACAAAATGTCTATTAAAAAAACATTTTTTTTTTTGAAAAAGGACCTGTAGTATTGCTGCATTTCAAAGAAAAAGCCCCCAAAAATTCAAAAGGGAGACCCCTTGAGCCCTTTGGGGCAAATTTTGAAGAACAAATGTCTTTAAAAACAACAAAATTTTTTTTTAATAGGACCTGTAGTATTGCTGCATTTCCCAAAACAGCATGAAACCCCAAAAAATTTTTAAAAATGACTTCTCAGGCCCCCTGGGTTAAAAAAAAGTGAGGGAGGGAAAAGCCACTTAGAAAGGGGCCCCATTTCTGTTCCAAAGGACCATAAAAAATTTTAAGCTGTATTCACAGCAAAATACCCCAAAATTTTGGGCAATTCGAAAAATTCTTAAAGTAAAGTGATAAAGGGGAAAACGGGGGTTTTTATGAAACCCTTCTGTCTTTTAAGTCTCCCTTTACAGCAAAAACCCTCAAAATGAACTTTGGGGGGAAAAAAAGAATAAAAAAAACCGTAAGAAATGATCATTTTAAAAAAAAAATTTTTAAGAGGAAACCCTTTCTGTTTTTAAAAGGAATGTGAAGTTTAAAGGCAACTAATCGGTTTACCTCGGCAATTGGGGCCACAACATCATCAGAGATCCATCCTTATTTTTCTTGATGAAAGGCAAACGACCACATTTCGTGGGAAAACCATGGTTTGCTGTAAGGGTCCTCCCCGTGTGCTGAAGGTCCGCACAATATGACCCCTGGGTGTGGGCAGGACAACACCTCTATTGGGTGATGAAGGGCCCGCCGGGCCATTCTTTTCCCTTTTTTGGGTCCCAAAAATTCTATTGGCCCCAAAAAACTTTCAAAAACATGGTGTTGAAAAACTAAATTTCCGTGCACCAAAAATTTTAAAGCAAACCGGTTTTGGGATGTGTCCCCCACTTTTCTTTGCGTTGGTGAGGGGGTAAAAAAAATTTTGCCAGGGGTTTCCCCCATTGGGTTTCCCCATTTTCCCTGCGCGCCCCCTACCCCTTTATTTTGGCACTTACGGGCTGTCACGTCGCAGTTTGTTTTTCCACCGTAACTTTTGGGGTAAGGAAGCAGCCCGCAAAAAGTTTGTCCCCAGTTTATCAATCAGAAAAGGTCCCCTTTTCCTGCATTTTACTCTCAATTTGGGGGGGTTGGAAGGGAAAGTGCAAAGTTTTTTTTGCCCCCGGGAAACCGGGAGGGGGGCCCCCAAAAATTAACTTTTGTTCTTTTGATGCCTAAACGAGGACCCCAGTTGGATAAAAAAGGAAAACCCAAAGCCCCAAATGAAGAATGGACCCCTTTGATTTCCCAAGCCTAGGGGTCGAGGGGCCCAAGCAAACTGATCTTCCTCATTTTCCCCTCCCCCCGCCTAAAATTCGCCCCAAACCCCTTTTTCCCAAAGGGCAGGGACGCGGTAACATGGGTGTTTTAGGAATACCTCCTCCCCTCCTCCTCCGCTCCCTTTCAGGCACAGCTTCAACACAGCCTGGGCTTGCCTGAGATGATTCACCTGAGAGCTGATGGCGCCCCTTAGCACTAGCTCTGGACCCCGAACCACTGCTAATGAAGACGATGAAAATTGTGAAACTGTCGGGGGCCTTGTGGATTTTTGACGGAGTCGAAAGGTCGTGTCGCATCTGTGTCCGTTCTCCTCTCCGTTCGCTGGCAGGGACTTGTTGTTTCAGAGTGTCCAACGATCGTTCCAGAACTAAGATCACCACAATGCTCATGTGAAAGGGCATTGTCCGCCAGCTGACCATTTTTGTGTTCTTCAAAACATGGCAAAGGATGGTGCAGGCTCTTTCACCCCCTGCCTCGCACTCTCGGTGGTTTCAACACCCGAGGTCCGTTACGCTGCGTGTCAGGCCATGTGTCCTTCGCTAATGCGTAATGGATTGCGTGCTGCCACAATCGCTGGAGCATGTGGAGGGTGGAATTCCAGCGTGTTGCCCCGTCAACAATGAGACGGATGAGGGGAGGCGAGCTACGCTGCAACGCAGCCCAGGCGGGATGAAGCAGGGTGTAGCACGCCCGGGAAGTGCGAATGTCATGACCCTCGGCCTTCATCAAGCAGGAAGTCACTGACCCGGGTAGCTCACTTAGAAACTTATGGACGAAACAATGGTTCTCAATGAATGTGCCAGGCAAGTGATGTGCTCCAGCCTACCGATCTTAAGGGCGGCAAGCAGATTTCGGCCCGTTATCGCCACACTACACCTTGCATGGCCACAGGTTTCTGTCACCCAGCCAGCGCTCGGTCTCGTGCTTAGAGCGTCACAGCTCCTGACTGAGTGTGGACGGTCTCCAGCAGATTAATTTTCAACACGGCTGGCTGTCTCTGGGCACGGTTGATGCCACCAGGGACCTTGGGGAAAGCTGCCCGCACCAATCCCTGCCGGTTTTGAGAGCGTGCGCCCGAGCCTGAGAGCCACCGTCACCCCAGAGGACATCCACCCCAGCTCACCAGAGAGCTGTCACTGAGATTTAGCGGCCTTGCCGGCTTACTGTCCATTCGTGTCGGTGGTGAGGATGGACTTTTCCCTCCGGACACAGGTGCCAGACAAACGCGCTTGACATTTTAGATGACCGTGGCCTGGCCAGGGCTGGGACGGCTGTTCTGCAAAGAAATGCCCTGCTCCTTTAGGCATCTGTATTGGGGGCAGGCGAGAGGGCCATGACGTGGCGGAACCCATCTGATGTCACCGACGGAAAGGCACCATTTCAAGGCCAAAAGCCTGGCAATGCCGACATTCAGGCTTTTGGTTTGGGTGGTTTGGGTTAGGTTAACGTGTTTCTTCTGTTCCAAACTGAAGCCCTGAGAAGGCTGGCTGCTAGGCTGGCGCTGTACGGCGTGAAGGTCTGTCAAAACTGGCGGAAGGAGAAGGGTATATGATGGGTCTCTGCGTGGTGCTGGTGGTACTCGGGGACGGTGGAGGCTGAAGCGGGGCTGATCCCTGACTCATGGACTCTGCGAGAACATGGGGAGCGGGAGGAACGCTTGGTGGTGGCGGAGGAAAGGAGGAGGCGGAGACAGACGGGTGTGACAGTGGTTGGTAAGGCACGTGTCGGTCCGGCCTTTTTGGCAAGTGTTCACTCCATTTCAACTCATGCTTCGCTGCATGTGACTAGAAATGTTGGTGGTGGTTAACCCACTTAAGGTTTTGCCTCTACCTTATGCGTTTACGGCAAAGGCTGGATATGACATCGTGGGTGAATCAGAGGCTTTGATCAAAGAAGGCCAGGCTTGAGAAGGTTCTGGACAACCTTTAGGACGGGCGATTAGCGAGGGAGCGGAGGTTGCGCTGACCGTGGTGGCGGAATCATATCAGCGGATTCTGCGACCGCCCTCTCCCTTTTTGTGGCGGGACCGTTATTGACACTACCCATCGTCTTCTCCTCGTCCATGATGAAGCGTCGCAAGCATATTTTTGCGGAAAAGACCAGGATGGGATACGCAATGTTCGTGTCTTTCATCCATCATACAACCACAGAGTGACTTGGTCGTCCTGGACTTTATGCATCCAAGAAGTGAGGGCTACAAGCAAGGGCAATGCAAGGGCTGTTGCTGACGCCATGGATTTTTGCCGATTAGACCGGCTTCTTCACCTCCTCTGGTGTCATCGTAACTGGGTCAGACGCAGACTAATCATTCTTGATCTTTCTTAAATGCTTCTGACCCAACCGCATCTTTGTCTCAAAGAGGTCTTCAGTCAATGGATTATCCACAGTGGTGGGTACACGAAGGTTGGACATTATGGGCTCGCCCCTTTTTTTTTTTTTTTTCCATTTTGGAGGATGCTGATGATTGCTGGATGACGACATTTGTGGCCGTGACTGGGAGGACGAGGAGGTAAGGACTGCTAGATGCAGGTTGCATTAAATGAAGGACAGATTGTGGACGCTCACGCTCTTGTTCGTTACTTTGATTCACAGGGGGCCCTGACCAGCGATTGACAGGCCTGACGGATCTGCAACTGACGATCCGCTGCATGCGTGTTGTGCCAGCACTGGAAGGATGCAACATTCTCTCGTACCTCTACTCCATGTGCTTTACCCCCTTCTTTGCTCGCTTACCACACCTGCATTTTCGCTCCAGTCCATGTCAGAAATATAAAAAATTTGAGGAAGGTATGGAATAGTTTTTGGAAAGTCTTTATTAAAGACGGCAAATCACAGCTATTTCAAACCCTCAAATCAAAACAAAATTGGTGCTGGATTCAAAGATTAACTGCAAGGTGTCTATCAAAAATCTGGACTGGGCAAAATTCCAAAACAGTATCTGTTATGTTTTGGGTATAATAACAATGGTATTTTTTGACCTTTAATTCAACCTGTGGTGAATCTGAATTGCTGTTTTAAGATTTTACGTAGAAGATGGCTGCGTAATGAAACAGTACTGGGTGCGCCAAAAAGTCAAAAAAACACGAAAACTGATATGTTTTTGATATAATTCAAACGCTGTATTTTTTGCACCTTTCAATCACCTGTGGTGGATATAGAATTGCTGTTTTAGATTTTACGTCGATTGCTGCGTCAATGAACAGTACTGGGTGCGACAAAAAGTCAAAAAACACGTAACTGTTATGTTTTGATATAATAAACCGTATTTTTTGCACCTTTCATTTGAACTGTGGTGAATATAGACTTTCTGTTTTAAGATTTACGTAGATGCTGCGTCAATGAACAGTACTGGGTGCGAAATGTCAAAAAAACTACGTAACTGTTATGTTTTGAATAATAAACGGTATTTTTTGCACCTTTCAATTCACCTGTGGTGATATAGAATTGCTGTTTTAAGATTTACGTAGATGCTGCGTCAATGAACAGTACTGGGTGCGCAAAAGTCAAAAACAAGTAAACTGTTAGTTTTGATTTAATAAACGGTATTTTTTGCAACCTTTCAATTTCACCTGTGGTGAATATAGAATTGCTGTTTAAGATTTACGTAGATGCTGCGTCAATGAACAGTACTGGGTGCGCAAAAGTCAAAAAAACAGTAACTGTTATGTTTGTATAATAAACGGTATTTTTTGCACTCATTCAATTCACCTGTGGTGAATATAGAATTGCTGTTTTAAGATTTACGTAGATGCTGCGTCAATGAACAGTACTGGGTGCGCAAAAGTCAAAAAACACGTAAACTGTTATGTTTTGATATAATAAACTGTATTTTTTGCACCTTTCAATCAAATTAGGTGAATATAGAATTGCTGTTTTAAGATTTACGTAGATGCTGCTTCAATTAAATGTACTGGGTGCGCAAAGTCAAAAAACACGTAACTGTTATGTTTTGATATAATAAACGGTATTTTTTTGAACATTTCAATTCACCTTTGGTTAATATTGAATTGCTGTTTTAAGGTTTACGTAGATGCTGCGTCAATGAACTGCTACTGGGGTGCGCAAAAGTCCAAAAAATACAACGTAACTGTTATGTTTTGATATAATAAATGGTATTTTTTGCACTTTCACAAGAGATAATCTCCGAGCGAGAGTTGAATATAGCTCCATTGCATGTTTTAAGATTTACGTAGATGCTGCGTCAATGAACAGTACTGGCGTGCGCAAACGTCAAAATCCCGGACCACGGTTATGTTTTGATTACACTACTAGTGTGTGTTAATTTTTTGACCTTTCAAGTTCACTGTGGTGACTTATAGAATGACGGCCTGTTTTTAGATTTAGTAGATGCTGGGTCAATGACAGTACTGGGGTGATCCGCATCACGTAAATGTCAGTAAAACGTAAATGTTCTGTTTTGATATAATAATCGGTATTTTTTGCACCTTTCAATTCACCTGTGTGAATATAGAATGGCTGTTGCTGAGAAGATCTTTACGTAGATGCTGCGTCAATTGAACAGTACTGGGGTGCGCAAAAGTCGCAAATTGAGCACGTAATGCGGCTTTGTCTTTGACATAACTTTACAACTTGATCAACGCAGCGTCTTTTTTGCACCTTTCAATTCACCTGTGGTGAATATAGGAATTGCTGTTTTACAGACTTACTAGTAGATGCTGTATTGTCATATGAACAATCTCTACGCCACGGTGGTGAGTGAACGCAAAAGCCCTACCTGTGTATATACTATTCGATACCGCGTCTAACTGTTACGTTTTGACTATACTGATGAGTCGTCATTTTGTCCGATTTACTTTCAATTCACCCGTGGTGAAGATATAAGAATTGCTGTTTTAAATTTAACATAGAGATGAGCTACTGCGGTCATGAACAGTACTGGGTGCGCAAAAGTCAAAAAAATATACACGGAACGGTTATGTTTTGATATAATAAAACGGTATTTTTTGCCCCTTTCAATTCACTGTGGTGGAATATAGAATTGCTGTTTTTAAGATTTACGTAGATGCTGCGTCATGACCAGTATGGGTGCGCAAAAGTCAAAAAACACGTAACTGTTATGTTTTGATATATTATAAATGGTATTTTTGCAACCTTTCAATTCACCTGTGGTGATATAGAATTGTGTTTTAAGATTTAGTAGAAGCTGCGTCAATGACAGTACTGGGTTGCTGCAAAAGTAAAAAAAAACCTAACAGTTATGTTTTGATATAATAAAATGGTTTTTTTTGACCTTTGAATTCACCTGTGGTGGAATTTTTGAATGCTGTTTTAAGATTACGTTAGATGCTGCGTTCAATGAACAGTACTGGGTGCGCAAAAAGTCAAAAAACACGTAACTGTTATGTTTTGATATAATAAACGGTATTTTTTGCACCTTTCAAATTTCACTGTGGTGAATATAGATATTGCTGTTTTAAGATTTACGTAGATGCTATCGTCAAATGAACAGTATGGGTGCGGCAAAAGTCAAAAAACACGTAAACTGTTATGTTTTGGATATAATAAAATGGTATTTTTTGCACCCTTTCAATTCACCTGTGGTGAATATAGAATATAGAATTGCTGTTTTAGATTTAACGTAGATGCTGCGTCAATGAAGACCCAATGGTAGGGGGTTGACGTGGGGGGGGCAGGAGTGGGTGGGTGTGCGCAAAAGTCAAAAAAACACGTAACTGTTATGTTTTGATATAATAAATGGTCTTTTTTGCCCTTTCAATTCACATGTGGTGAATATAGAATTGCTTGTTTTAGTTTTACGTAGATGTGGTCAATGAACAGTATACTGGGTGCGCAAAGTCAAAAAACACGTAACTGTGATGTTTTCGTTACGGATACACGGTATGTTGGCTCAACAAAACCACTGTGCTGATACAAGATTGATGGCTTGTAATTAAGTGCAAGGTGGCTATATCAACAAAATCACAAAAATTAAAAATGAACACCTATCTGAAATGTATACTGATAAAAGTCGAGTTTGCAGCTAACAAATGAGACTGACAGTTACTAGAAATGTGGTATACTCAATATAAGTTCAGGGTGCCCAATATCAGGACATATTTCATTAGCGATAACTGTTAATAATAAGATTTCCACTACAATGAGGGGGGTGGGGCCATACACTAAGCTGTGGAGTACTTTATCCAATGTTCTTTATAGATAGGAGCTGTCTGTGTTCGCCCGCGGGGGCCCCCCCGCTCACGCCGTGAATGTAACAGCGGTAGATGCTGCTTTAAGATTATCTATGCTAATTCATAAATTCTTCAATCTCTAATCTAATAAATTGGAGGATCACAGCTAAATAGTAGGAGGTTCTCTGTGCAGATATAGACTAATTTCGCTGAGCTGTTTGGACACAGACATGTGTGCAGGTCCTTTCCCTATGAGGACGCGAGAGACACAGAGGCGAAACAGGAAACGCATGTTCATATGTAAAACGAGGTAATGTGGTTTTTTTCCAGCTAATCGCAAACATACCATCCAGGTCATGAAGTCGCACCACACAGGTCACCTGCTCTATCTGTAATCCTGATGGATGGCCGCCAAAATATACAGGCAGCGCCAGAATAAGGCGCGTTCTTAAGTAGATGATGCTCAGATTTTAACCTTAATTATCGCATGATCTGGAAAATTCGATCACCATAAAAACCTTGCCGATTTCAACTATGTCAATAAAAATCGCTCAACACTACTCATCACTACTTGTTTTGTCTGAATGAGTGTGGTTCATTATAAAGCGGTGTGGTTTATGTAAATTCCAGATTGATCAAATTCTCCCTGAAGGCCACTTTCAAAAGCTGGCAAGTATGTGTTTTCCATTATAAAAGGAAACCACAATGCAGCCGTAATGAGAGCCAAAAGTACTCAGCTATAGAGTACAAGCACACAATGCAGCTGGTCACGTGTGGCCAAAACTATACATCCATGCAGCCACTAATAGCTGTAAAAGATACTAGCAGACATGTTTGGTCAGTGGCAGCCATATGGGAGGCGTACTTTTGACAACATGTGATTGACCGTATTGAGTGTTTCCACGCTTGATGCCAATCACCCATTTGCTATAAACTTCCGTTGGTGGTCATTTAACTTTGTACGGTCATTTTAAACTTGCCACATAGAATGCACAGCTGCATACTAATTATGCAGCTGAGAAGTACGAGTCCCAACCAGCTATCAATTGCACGCCCCCCCTATTCTCAAAGTCATATAACTTCACTTCAATTAAACTACCATACCCCAACTTACCACCTCAACAAAAAAACATTCATCCTAATTGCTACTACCATACCACAACAAACGTACTCACAATAACAAACACCCTTCACAAATAATATATCACAAAAAAAATGAACACCCCCCCCCCCCCACCCCCCAACCACCCTTGAAACCCTCCTTTAGCCCCCACCTAGCCACCCCCCTCCCGGACCCCACCACACACCCCCTATACGTCCCGCACACCTACCTCCCACCACTCCCCCACCTAACACTATACCCTCCGCCCCTAAAACCACCCCCCTCACCACACTCCTCCCCCCACGACCTGCCCCGCCCCACCCCACCAACCCACCCCTAACCCTTCTCCTACCACCAGTCACCCCCACCCCCCCCCCCCACCCCCCCCCACCAACCCCAACCAAACACCCCCCACCCCCCCCCTCCAACATACCATTCCCCCCGCCCCCACTTACCGCCCCCTCGACCCCCCCCACCACACCATCAATTTTGACTGTTCATAAAATAAGGAAATAAAAAAAAGTGTCAGAGACTTTGCTCACCTTTATAACATTTATTATTATTATAAAAAATTAATGTAAAAATTACATCAAAATAAAAAACGTATCATGGAAAAACAGCAAAAAAAATTGTACTATAACTAAGTGAGAGAAAGTGTTATGACGTTCAGACCTGCCTGTACTAAAGAAAATACAAATATGCTTGGTCAGGAAGGAAAGGAAACAACCCAGTCAAGATTCGGTTAAATACTATAGGCGACATGTATGATCGGGATTTGCGCCTGATTTCAGGCGTAGATTGCTCCTCACCATGCCGAATCCACTGTCGGACGCAGGGATGCGCTGTTAGGCGCATCCTTCGCCACTTTCGTATGCGCCTAACATGAAGGGGCGTGCAGTTTGTGCACTGTGGGAGGCGGCAAATTTGAAAACTCCGAGCCATGCATGATTGCGGGTCGGCAAAGTGAGGCGCAATCAGCGCTTACCGCTCGGACAGGAAGACTAGTTTAACTGTGGTCTATCTGAGCGGAGAAGTTCGATGTGGAGCGCGGAATTCTTGTTATGTGCTATAGTTCTACACTTACAGCAGTGAACACTACTAAATGAATTGATTTGTCAAGAAGAATAAATAATTAAGCAATGAAATCTGCTTGGCGGGACCACAGGTCCAGCAGACCTGTGCCTGTGCTGCCTTTTGTTGTATTTACGAATTGCATTAAAGTAGAAGCAGCCCGCAAAATACATCTTAAATTGTGGTTATGCCAAAATGTTTAAGAAAACATCTGACAACCTCAGCGTGGATTATTTGATGTTAAATTATTGTATTTTTCACGGCCTTGGGATACATTTTATAGGGAGAATTTTTTCGTTAGGGACCATAATATATATTTGGGTTTTAATGGTTATTTTTTGGGATACAATTTACTATACATGAATATAATTTGTTAGAGCACTTGGATTGGGGGGGGGGGTTTCTGTTGATTATAGTACTTAATTTAAACTGACAAATCCATTTTATTCTTCTTACTATGGGCAATGTATTTCCGCCGCGAAATCCGTCCGAAATTTATTGCAAATACGTGTCACAAGTGGCTGCACGCTATTTACGCAGTCGGCATATCACATTCCCCAGAGTAAATAATTAGAGGCAACCAATTATCACGTCAGACCATTTGTAACCATTTCTAGAGAAATCGTCTTCGGCACTCTATCAGGTAAGGTGTGGGTGCGAACCAAAAATATGTAGTAGTCCTTAGTATAGATAAGATCGCACACCAAAATATCAGTTTCTCATTTTAACAAAACTTTATTGAGTAATATAATCATCCGGCTTCATAAAAACAGGGGCGTCATTTTGTATCCATCTTATAAACAATTAGAATCAAGATATGTACGTTTCGGTCCCTAAACGGACCTTTTTCAACCTGAATCTCTAAATAATAAAACAACAACAACAAAGTGTTAGTATACACAACAGATATAACAAAAAACATGTCCGTTGTTAGTAACAAACAGTGACTTCAAAGAAAAAACATTAATAACTCACTTACAAGTTTTATATGCTTATTCAGATCTTTTGTTAGTTATGTACCTATCAAGATACAATAAAAAAGGGACAGTTCTTTACCTAAAAAAGAAACTGCAATCTACACACAGAAAAACTGTTAATCATGAAAAAAATGCACACTTTACCAGGATATATATTTTTTGATACCAAAAAAGGCATTCAAAAAATTATTGGAAAGACTACTAGAAAAAGGAGAGGAAAATTGCCTCCTCTATGCCATCAAATCAGAAAGTTAGTCACTGAATGCTGATATTAAAAATTTTATGTACATCAAAAGAACCTCTATGGATGCCACCCATGATATCAATATGGGTTACATTCGCCTTATAGATTCTGATCGTAATGCTAAATGGGTCGTTTCTAACATATGGGAATCTAATCTGAATGTTATCCCATATTTAAACTTAGGATGTTTATTATCGACAACTAAGGGTTATAAATAAGCTCAGGGGTTTAAATGGACTACCTCCATTTCACATAGAATGTTCCAAGGAAAAACTGGCATAAAAATTGTAACCATCATATAATATATGGCATCAAAATGTCAAGGAATGCTACATGGAGCCGGTTACTCACATGGTGAAGAGCCGGAACTGTGTGTCAGAGTGTTGTGCTCAGTTTTAGACCCGCGTGCATGCCGCACTTGGTATGCCATTACATTGATAGGGAGGCAAAACTCTTGTATATAGGGCGCATGCGTCGCCCCGTCACAGGATGTTGTCATGTTATTAAAGATGAGACCGGAAACCCTGTGCCAGGTCAAATCACGGGGATGTTACATCAATGCCCTTTGCGCACTTGTTAGCCCACACTTATATGGCGTACTGAGGCTCCTATTGTAAGGCGCCTGTCCGTAACAGTCCTGTATCTAAAAACCATACATTAGTGTTAGCCTTAACCGGAGTAGATAGCGGCATTTGTATTGTGTCAGCGCTATTTAGTCCATATGGACCGCAATAAAACAGTCTATCGCCCAACAGATAAATCGCCAATTATTCTATGTATATGAAAAAAATCTGGGCGCCTAATTATATTATTATAACCTCACTGGTTGTATAATGGGGGCATATCCTTTGTCAGTAATATTAATCCCATTCGATTTGGCGATATAGATAGATTAATAAGAGATAAATAATCTAATTATAAGCAAATCTATTGAATAGGCTGACTAAACATATCCCTTCAAAATGGATGTTAATAAATCATGGGGAGACATGCACAAACGTTTCACAAAATCCTGGCCACAATTATAACACATCCTCAACTCCCCCCCCCACCCCCCACCCCCCCCCCCCCCCCCCCCCCCCCCCCCCCCCCCCCCCCCCCCCCCCCCCCCCCCCCCCCCCCCCCACCCCCCCCCCCCCCCACCCCCCCCCCCCCCCCCCCCCCCCCTCCCCCCCCACCCCCCCCCCCCCCCCCCCATATTAATTATCCGAAGTTATTTAGGGACGGTAGATCACTCTACCTATTCAAGATGTCATTCTCACAAAAGACAATTATACTGGGGCAGTCTTCTCCCAAATTGGAAAAAATTAACAAATCCCATCATGGATATGTCCTCATTGTAGATTTAGGGCAAATCAAATATTACTTACACAAATAAAGTCCCTATTGAAGCCTTGGGGGGTTAATGTCTCTCCAAATAATGAATCAAAGGACTCCCTCAGCTTACATAAACGTACTCTGTCCCCTCCTCGTACGAGGTGTCTGTACAGTGTCAATCACATGGTATCTTAATTGGATACACATTGTGAGTCCTTTCAGCAAAATGTGCGGAATCCGTAACAGAGCTCATTCTCTACAATGGTTGATTTATGTTTTGCTTTGCGGGTCTCGCACAAGCTGGGTTGTCTCCCAAAATAGTATGCGAGGAACGCCACCAGACATTTGATCACATAGACCCATCGAAACGGGACTCAGGTATAGAAGTTTTTAATTCTAATCCTTTTACCCGTCTGTGGATGGGTCAAATACTCCCCCTTGATGACATTGGAGCATTGGCCACAGCCAAGACATGGGTACGTGCCTGTTCTTTGTGAATGTAAAAAGGTTTGTCTGGGAATTTTGACAAAACTACCTACGTCTGCTCGAACGATTTTATCTCTAAGGTTTTGTGATCTTTTATAACAGCTAATTGGGGGGGGGGAAAATTCCTCAATCCTGGGATATGCTTGATGTAGGATTGAGCAGTGTTTACGGACTGCTCCTTGTATTTTCTCTACAAAAGGGTGGTATGTGGTGACGCATGCAATGCGTTTAGCTTTCTTTTCCTTTCTTGCCCCCTCAATACATTCCTGCTAGAACAAGAACTACAAAGATTCTTCAGATCAGTTCGACTGAAGGTTCAGTTCTGTGACAATACAGTTATGGAGTCTATAGATCAAGGTAGATTATCCCTAACATATCTGGGCTTGTTCAACAAAAGCAAATATATGCCCCCCAAAAATAATCACTCAATAGAAACTTATATAGCTCTCACACAGATCGAGCTCGAAAAAATCTTAATAGAAGCAAAACAGGGTAAACTTAAAAATTATTCTAACATTACAACGGAAGAACGAATGGCTTTAGAATCTCTCCAGAATAATACCTTGATAACGATTAAGCCGGCCGATAAAGGCGGCGCCATCGTTATCATGGATAAGGAAAGTTATCTACAGGAGATTGAGAACCAACTTGCTGACACTGTAATTTATGAGAGATTAACTCATAACCCTGAGAAGAGAATACAGGAACGTATCACATCAACACTACTAAAATACATAGAGAAGCATGTCATTGATACCTCGACAATTAATTATCTAACGAAACAAAATCCAATCATACCGGTATTCTATGTATTACCTAAAATACATAAGAGGGTAGATAATCCATCAAGACGTCCCATCGTTGCGTCAACGGAATCAATCTTGTCTCCGTTGGCCATTTTCCTTGACAGAGTACTATCTTCATTGATCCGTCACACAAAATCTTTTATTCTGGACACTACAGATTTTCTGGACAAATTAAGAAATGTCCCAGTACTTGACAAGGGCGATTTTCTGTTGACACTAGGGGCGACATGTATGAACGGGCTTTTCGCCTGTTTTTAGGAATAAACTGCGCCTCCCGGCCCGAATCCCCCTGTCGGACGCAGGGATGCAGTGTTAGGCGCAGCGTTCGCCACTTTCAGCTTTCGCCCCGCATGAAGGGGCGGGCAATGGGCGCGGTGTGGGCACAGTGTAGGCGTTCCGGGGCGGGACGCGGCGCGCTCGAAAACCCCGAGGCATGTACGGTGGCGGCTCGCCCAAGCGCAGCGCAATGCAGCGCTCGGCAGCTCCGACAGGCAGACCTGGTTTATTTTACACAAACACAAACAACAAGAGTTGTAATCAGCTCACCTGAGGTCTCGGTCACGGTAGCTGCACGGATCCTGAGGCTGTGAAGCAAGAGCTCTCTTCTCATAGTATAAGGTACTTTCAAGAAAAATGGACCAGCAGCTCCAATGGGTGATTCCGAGACACAAAATCTTCATAGATTAATTCATTTAAAAAAGATCTAGCAGCTTTATTTTGAATTCATTTAAAAACGTATCATTTCAACAGCATTGTAATACAGCGTTCACCGACGCGTTTCGGGAGGCATGTCACTTAGTCTTGGTGTGACGTATGTCTTACATAACTTCCTTTTTATACCCCAAATGATTTACATATAAAAAATCCAATGATCTACATTAAAAACAACATACTGAAAACAGCTCAGTATAACAATGCTAATTATAAATATCATATAGAATAACTGATACTTGTATATATGTCATACATGTTATCACTAATAGTGAAACATGATATCCTGCCTCCTATTTAATCCTGCCGGGAACCTGGTGTTCAGCCTGAACATCCACCAGGCTTCCCTCGACAATAGTTTGTGCTTCATATCACCTCCTCTTGGTGGTTTGTGTACTATCTCTATTCCACTGCAGATAAAGCTGCTAACATTCCCTGAATGCTCCTCCGCAAATTGGCGAGAAGCCATCGATATATTAACAAGTTCCGTTTTTCTGATGTCGGACAAATGCCTTCTAATCCTTGTTTTGAGGCTATTGGAACTGTGACCTACATACTGTTTAGAACAGCTAGTGCATGTTGTTACATATATTGTATTTCGTGTGTTACAATTAATATAATGTCCTATTTTAAAACATTCTCCTGTAGCTGTAGCCGTAATCTCTTTAGTTGGACGCATATAATTGCAAGTAATGCATTTGTTGTGCCCACAATTGTATGAGCCCTTGATTCTCAACCAATCATTTCTTCTAGGGTTACCACTAGATATATAGTGACTGGGGGATAGCAAATTAGCAAGTGTAGGAGCTTTCCTAGAAACGAATTTTATTTCATTATTAATGATGTTACGCATATTGGGCTGTATAGTTAAGATTGGCAAATTCTTTTTTATGATCTTAACAATCTCATGGTATTGCGGACTATACATGGTGGAAAAGGTTACACTAGAGCTTTTTAAAGGCGCATTACTTCTTAAATCCACACTCCCCATTTTTTTAGGTTTAAGTAGTGCGTCCCTAGGAATTTGTACCACCCTGTTTATTGCCTTATCTAGTTGCTTTTGTGTGTATCCCCTGTTCTTTAATCTTTCTATTGCTAGTTTAGAATGTTCCAAAAAAATAGTATCTGTAGAGGAATTTATCTTAAGGCGTAATAATTCTCCTAAGGGGATGTTGTTGATAATATGTCGGGGATGTGAAGAATTAGCCTTAAGTATCGTATTCTTTGCTGTGTTTTTCCTAAACGGTGTCACTGATATTTCAGGGGCCCCCGTTCCTGTTAAGGTCACATCCAAAAAATTAATTGTATTTTTATTCCAGTGAGAAGTGAACTTCAAATTAAATTCATTATTGTTTAAATAGTCCACAAATTTTTCCGTGGATGGCCCATCCCCCTCCCACACCAGAAGGGGGTCATCTACATATCTACCATACCACCTGATGTGGGAGGAGAAGGGAAAATCCAACGAAAAAATAAAGAGTTCTTCCCATATGCTCATATAAATATTGGCCAAAGCTGGTGAACATTTGGCACCCATCGCTGCTCCTTGTCTCTGTAGATAAAACTTATTGTCAAATGAAAAATAATTATTGTATAACAGAAACTCAACACTGAGAATTATAAATTCATTAATAGCTGGGGAATACTTACTATATTTTTTAAGAAATTGTCCCAATGCGACCAATAATTTGTCATGTGGGATTGATGGATATAACCCTACTACATCACTTGTAAGCCAGGAAAAGTTTGTCTGCCAAGGAATTTTATTCATAATAGAAACTAAACTCTTTGTGTCTTTTATATAGCCTGGAATTACCAGAACTAAAGGTTGGAGCAGGGTATCCACCCAATCCCCCAAAAATTCTGTCAAAGAACCTATACCACTTATTATAGGTCGCAAAGGTGGGAGGAAAACTTCCTTATGTATCTTAGGTAAAGAATGTAATATGGGTGTTATAGGGAATTGCACAAACAATTTCTCGGCTAACTTTTCCGAAATGGCACCCATGTAAATTCCTAGGTCCAAAAGATTTTTCATTTTATTCTGTATTTCTGAAGTGGGATTTGATTGTATTTCCACATAAATGCTGGAATCATTTAACAGATTCAAATTCAAAATTTTATATAGACCTGCATTCATGAGGACCACCCCCCCACCCTTATCGACTGGTCTAATAATAAGATCCTGATTTTTCCGTAGTTCCTTAAGGGCTTTACGTTCACTCTGACTAATGTTGGAGTAATTATTATTACGTGCTTTATTTATTTTCCCATAGAGTTCAGAGAGATCCCTCTCAACACTTTCCTGAAATTGGTCCAGACCCAATGGTCAGGATTGGATAGGGTAAAAATGCTAATTTTTTCTCTGGAATACTGGGCAAGGCTCAAAATTCTATTTGGGCTGTTTCACTCTCTAACTGTCTCAAGAACGTTAAATTAAAGGTTTCTTCATAGCTTCTATATGTATCAAAAAAATCAATATTATAAACATTGCTCTCTCCATTAACTGATGTTTCTAAATTAGTGGGAGCATCTGAAAAATGATTTTTTATTGTCAAAAGACGTGCAAATTTGTTGACATCCAATAGAGTCCGATACAAATCAAAGTTAGAAATAGGTATAAATCCAAGTCCCTTAGACAACAAAGTGGTTTGAGTTTTTGAAACTAAATAACTCGATAGATTGATTACAGGAGAGTCATTCACTGAAGTCTTTTCAGCATTCTTGGGTTCGTGCTTGTGCTTCCTCCCGCCTCTCCTTTGGCGTTTTTTGAAGCTACATTTTCTGTACGTTTCCTCTGATAACGCTTGCTTCTTGTATTACTTAGTTCCCTAGATGTGGACATATCAGATGTTTCTTCAGATGTTGAAGGATTCAAAGAGTCATCAGTGTTGTTCAGATCTGCAAATGAAACACGATTTCCATTATTGCGGTTTCTATAGTATGGCGAATATCCTTGCTGTTTCAGTATGGAATTCGTTTGTTTCTCCAGAAACCAGCTATAAACCTTATTATTATCATAGTCCTGAGAGTCTCTCACAAATTTTCGATTTTTATTCTGTAATATAATATTTTCCAACTTTTCCAGGTTTTCATTGATATTTTGCTCCAATTCTTTATATTATTGAGATTTTTTAGAGGTTCTATAGCTGTTTTTATTGTCATGATTTCTGAGTTAATCTCCATTAGTTTTTGCTCTTGTGTTTTAATTAACAGCTGCATTAACTTCAGAGAACAATCACTAAGGATATTCTGCCATTCAATGTTAAAATCTTCCCCATACTGGGACGTACAATGTTTTTTAATCCTCAAACCTCTAGGGATCATTTTTCTTTCCACATAAGATTGCAAGGTTGTCTGCTCCCACCATATCCTCAACTCTTTATTTGACAACTTTTCCAATTTATGCATATATTCCTTTAATTCGCCATGTTCAGAGTTGGACTGGGAAGCTTGTGTCGTTGCAAATATTTGTGCTGCTTTTTGGCGTCTTGCGATCACCGAGGCAGAGTCCATCATGTATGATATAATGTAATCTTATATTGTATTGTCAAGCTGCTTTACTAATGGTTAGCAAAGTATATTGCAATATTTCTTTCAATTCATTCGTATCAAGGAAAATCCTTGCATCAGGGAGCACGATTAAGCATAGAGCTTCACTGCACACAAACACAAACAACAAGAGTTGTAATCAGCTCACCTGAGGTCTCGGTCACGGTAGCTGCACGGATCCTGAGGCTGTGAAGCAAGAGCTCTCTTCTCATAGTATAAGGTACTTTCAAGAAAAATGGACCAGCAGCTGCAATGGGTGATTCCGAGACACAAAATCTTCATAGATTAATTCATTTAAAAAAGATTCAGCAGCTTTATTTTGAATTCAATTAAAAACGTATCATTTCAACAGCATTGTAATACAACGTTCACCGACGCGTTTCGGGAGGCGTGTCCCTTAGTCTTGGTGTGACGTATGTCTTACATAACTTCCTTTTTATACTCCAAATGATTTACATTTAAAAAATCCAATGATCTACATAAACCTGGTTTATTTTGGTCTAAATGCTCCGGCGGCGGTGAAGTGAAGCAGGAACGGAACCTGCGAGGAAGCAGATAGGAGATCGCAAGAGAAATCTCGGTGCTTCGCGCCGTGCAGCATGGAGTATGATTCCAAAAAAATTGCCTTTATAACGGCGGAAAACATTGTCAGAAAAGAGCTCAACCTCAAAAATATTTAAAAAAAAATCACTTTCCAAAAATCGAGAACGGCGCAATATCAGGAATTAGGATATTGAAAATTGCCGGGAAATACAGTAATTCAAATTCTGAAAGCTATTCTCATTGGTCGGCAGAAACCGGCCAATCAGAATAGGAGCGACAGTGAACCATTAAAACCTATGGAGAACTATTGACCAATCAGAATGAAAGGCAGGACAGTTCAAAATACAGTTAAAAAATGCTGAAAAGAGCTGATTGGCTGAGTAGCGGGGGTTTTGGCTATCCCAGCCGATCAGAGCCCGAGCTACTTCTCCCATTGTAGTCTATGGAGAGATGGGCGCAATGCAATCTCGGCACTCAGCGCCGTGCGGCATGGAGTATGAATAAAAGAAACATTTTTATTAGTTGTAAAATATCCTCTGAAAAAGAGCTAAAAACATTCTATAAACATAAATCAATTATATCCCGAACAACGCGTTTGTCGCCGGGGACGGCGTTTACATCGGGAATTGCAATAGAGAGAATTGCCGGAAATACAGTAATTCAAATTCTGTAAGCTTTTTCTCATTGGTAGGCATAAACCAGCCAATCAGAATGGGAGCGACAAAGAGCCATTAAAAGCTATGGGGGAAAGAATTGACCAATCAGAATAGGAGCGACAACGACCCATTATATCCTATGGAGAAGTTCTGACCAATCAAAATCAAAGGCGGGGCAGTTCAAAATACAGTAAAAATACAGAAAAGAGCTGATTGGTTGAGCTAGCGGTGGCTTGCCTATCCCAAGCCAATCAGAGGGTGCGAGCTACTTCTCCCATTGTAGTCTATGGAGAGTTTGGGGGCCGCAATGCAATCTCGTCGCTCAGCGCCGTGCGGCATGGAGTATGATAAAAAAAATCATTTTTTATTAAGTGTAAAAAAATTATCAGATAAAGCGCTGAACCTTCTCTAAAAAATAAATCAGTTAAATCCCTAACAACGCATTTGTCGCCGAGACCGGCGCTACATAAGGAATTGCCAATTAGAGAGAGAATTGCCCGGGAAATACCGTAATTCAAATAGTTTAAGCTCTTCTGATTGGTCGGCAGAAGCCAACCAATCAGAATAGGAGCGACAAAGACCCATTATATCCTATGGAGGAGTATTGACCAATCAGAATAGGAGCGACAAAGACCCATTTTAATATCCTATGGAGGAGAATTGACCAATCAGAATAGGAGCGACCAAAGACCCCTTATATCCTATGGAGAAGTTTTGACCAATGAAAATCAAAGGCGGGACAGTTCAAAATACAGTAAAAATACAGAAAAGAGCTGATTGGCTGAGCTAGCGATGGCTTGGCTATCTCGGCCAATCAGAGCGCGAGCTACTTCTCCCATTGTAGTCTATGGAGAGATCGGCGCAATGCAATCTCGGCACTCAGCGCCATGCGGCATGGAGTATGAATAAAAAACTCATTTTTATTAAGTGTAAATCATTATCAGATAAAGCGCTGAAACCTTCTCTAAAAATAAATCAGTTAAATCCCAAACAATGCGTTTGTCGCCGAGACCGGTGCTACATAGGGAATTGCAATAGAGAGACTTGCCGGGAAATACAGTAATTCAAATTGTTTAAGCTCTTCTGATTGGTCGCCATTAGTGTTGAGCGATTATTATCGACAAAGTTGAAATCGGCACAGTTTTTATGTTGATCGAAATTTTTAGATCATGCGATAATTTAGGTTAAAATCTGTGCATCATCTATTAAGATCGCGCCATTTTCGGAGCTTCCTGTCATTTTGGCGACAACAAATCAGCTTACAGAATAGAGCAGGGTGAGATGTGTGTGCGACGTCATGACTGGGATATGTATGGTTGCGATTGGCTGGAAAAATCACATGACCTCGTTTTACATAGAACAGCGTTTCCTGTTCAGCCTCAGTGTCTCTCAGCATCACAGAGCAGAAGGACGTGCGCTCTGCTTGTGTCCAAACAGCTCAGGGAAATTATTATATTTCTTCACAGAGAAACCTCTACTATTAGCTGTGATCCTGACAATTTAGTTAGATTAGAGATTGGAAGATTTTATGTAGTTAGCTAGAGAATTTTAAAGGAGCATCTACTGCTGTAAAGTCACGGGGGGAAGCGGGGGGGGGGGGCCGCGGGCGAACACAGACAAGCTCTAGAAAGAATACTGGATAAAGTTCACAAAGACGTAGTGTATACATTGCACTGCAATAGCGTTATTTTTAACAGATTTCTATTTTAATATTTCCTGAATATTAGCCTGAACTTATATTAGGATACACATTTTTTCTAGCAACTGCAGGTCTCTTTGTTAGGTGCAAAACTCCACTTTTATTATCAGTATACATTTCAAATAGGTGTTCATTTCAATTTTGCCCATTCACCTTTGTTGATTGAATCCACCTAACACTTAATTTGAATACATGCTTTTTTATAGTCACCACAGGTGTATTGATTGGTGCCTTAATATATCTTGTATTATACGGAATACATAACAGTACGTGTTTTTTGACATTGGCGCTTACCTGCTTTGTTCATTAAGCAGCTTGCCACCTTTAAAAAATTTATATTGAATACAGCAATTTTATAGTCACCACAGGGAATTGAAAGGTAGCACATTAATATCATTTGTATTATTACGATTACATAACAGATAGTGTTTTTTTTTTCACGTTGGCGCACTACCGCTTTGTTCATTGAGGCAGCTTGCACTAATATTTGAATTACAGCTATTTTATTAGTTCACCACAGGTGTATGAAAGGGTGGCAAAATATCTTGTATTTTTATGAATACATAACAGATACGTGTTTTTTGGACTTTGGCGCACTACAGCTTTGTTCATTGAGGCAGCTTTGCACTTAAATTTGAATACAGGCATGTTATAGTCACCACAGGTGAATTGAAAGGTGCCAAAAATTCTTGTATTATATAGGAATACTTTAACAGGTACGTGTTTTTGACGCTGGCGAATAACAGCTTTGTTCATGAGGCAGGCTTGCACTTAAATCTAAATCAGCAATTTATAGTCACCACAGGTGAATTGAAAGTGCCAAAATATCTCGTAATATACGGAATACATAACAGTAGTGTTTTTTGACTTCCTTTGGCGCTCTAAAGCTTTGTTCATTGATGGCAGCTTGCACTTAAATCTAAAATCCAGCAATTTTATGTCACCAAGGGTGAATTGAAAGGTGCCAAAAATATCTTATATTATACGAAACATAACAGTTAAGTGTTTTTTTGACTTTGGCGCAACTACAGCTTTGTTCATTGAGGCAACCTTGCTCTTAATTTTGAATACAGCATTTTTTTTAGTCACCAACAGGTGAATGAAAGTGCCCAAAAATACCTTGTATTTCCGTATACATTTAAGATAAGTGTTTTTCACTTTGGCGCAGGGCCAGCTTTGTGATAGATCTTCTTTGCAGTTTATAATTTGATATTCACATATTTTGAGTCACCACAGGTGATTGATAGGTGACAATATCTTCCTTTTATTATCCGATTACATTTCAGTACGTGTTTTTTCACTTTGGCGAGGCCAGCTTTGTTGAAGATCTAATTTGCAGGGTATATTTGAATCCAGCAATTTTGTTTTTGATTGGGAATAGCTGTGATTTGCCGTTCTTTTAATAAGTGACTTTCCAAAACTACTTCCTTAAATTCTCAAATTTTTTTTATTTCTGAACCATGGAGCGAAATTCAGGTGCCTATGGGGCAAAGTAAGAGGGGGCTAGGACATGGATCGGTAGAGGGTATGAGAGAAGGTGTGCTCTTCCAGTGCTGGTGACATCACGCATGCCAGCGGTTCGTTACAGTCTGCAGGACTGTCAGGCATTGTCATCGCTGGGTCAGGCCCTGTGAATCTCGTAATGAAACAGCGTCGCCAAACTGTCCATTCAGTGGTTAATGCGACCTGATCACAGCCGTTACCCTCCTCGTCCTCCAAGTCTCGGACAAAAATGTCGTCATCAGGCATCCACCAGCATCAGTTCAACATGAAGCAGCCAAATGTCAACTAGTGTAACCACCACTGTGGAAATCCATTTTCTGAAGAATTTCTTTGATGACAAAATTTCGGTGGGGAGGAGGATGGCATCGTAAAAGATCAGGAGTGGGGGGGACCAAAGAGGTTGATGATTTTACTCTGCTATGACGCCACTGTTACTGATGACATCAGCAGAGGAGGTGAAGGAAAACGGTCAATCGGCAAAAATCCCGGGCGGTCGGCAAAGCATTGCTGTTCCTCTTGCTGTAGCACGCAGCTCTGGTTGCAGAATGTTCAGGACGACGAAGGTCACCTGTGTTGATGATGTTGATTGACGACATTCGGATACACGTGGTCTTGTTCAGCAGAATTTGCTTATGCGAGCGCTTCATCAATGGGACGAGGAGGTAGTAAATGGGGTAGTGTCTGTAAGGGGTTTCGCCTCAAAATGGGGGACGAGGTCGGGGCGGTCGCAGTAGTCCGCTGATTTGATTCCGACAGCCACGGTCAGAGCAAAACCCAGCTCTCGCTTTTCGCGTCAAAAAGGTACAGGACCTCTCAAGCATGGGCCTTTTTGAAGCTAGCCTCTGATTCACCCAGCGAGTCATATGCCGCCTATGCCGTAAACGCATAAGTAGAGGCAAAAATCCTAAGGTGGTTAACCTCCACCAACATGGTATAGTTACATGCAGCGTATGCATGAGTTGAAATGGAGGGCAAACACTTGCACAAAAAAAAATAGTACCTGACTAGAGCCGGGCCTCCATAACCACTTGTCACACCTCTGTCTCCGCCCTCCTACCCCCACCAGCATTCCTCCAGCTTGCACTATGTCTCTCATAGTCATGATCAGGGATCAGCCTCCGCTTAGCCTCCACCGTCGCACGAGTACCCCTAGCACCACCTGGAACCCCATTCCTTCCCCTTATTCTCCTTCCGAAAAGTTTTGTAGACTGAACGTAGAACTTTTCAGGGCAAGTCTAGCAGCCAGCATTATGTCGTCAGGTTTTGGTTGCAGATGAGAACACGTTAACCCAACCATCCCAAATCCAAAAGAGGATGTCGGCATTTGCACAGGATTTTGGCCGTGCGTAATGTTGCCTTTCATCTGGTGGGACACAGATGGGTTCCGCCACGTATTGGCCCTTGCAGGCCCCCTTTACAAGATGCCGAGCAAGCTGTTCTTTGCCAGAATGACGTACATGCCCTGGCCAGCCACGTGGTAATTTAAATTTCAAGCGAGTTGTCTGAATCTGTGGCCGTGAAAAAGTCCTCTGACCTCCGAAACATGGACCCTGTAAGCAAGGCCATGGCGCTATATCGTTGTGACTGATCACTGGGTGAGCTGGGTGGATTGTCTCTGGGGGTGACGGTGGCTCTCAGGTCGGCGCGGACGCTCTTCAAATCCCAAGGGATGGTCATGGTTCTTTCCACACTAGGTCTTATGGTGGTGGCACACGTGCCCAGAGGAAACCAGGCCGTGTTGATTAATCTGTACATGGAGACGTTCCCTCAACATGTCTGGATGCTGTGGAAGCTCTCCGCAACGAGAGGTCTGGAGCGCTGGCACTGGGTGCCAAGTAACATTGTGCCAGCAGGTGGGGTGGATATAAGGGCGAAATTGCTGGCCGCCCTTATGTTCGGTAGGCTGGAGCTAATACCTTGGCTGGCACTTGTTCAGAACACTTGTAGTCACAAAAATTCTAAAGAGCTACCCGGGGCCTGGACTGCCTGCTGCTGTGAAAGGCTGGGAAGTCTAAGTTCGCACATCCGAAGTTCGCACCCTGCTTCGTCACAGCCTCGGCTGTGTTTGCAGCTATCAGCTCGGCCTCCACGTCAAACCGGTCCTCTTTGTGTCGTGGCATCAAGCTGGATTTCCACCCTCCACCATGATCCAGAGATTGTGGCGAGCGCAATGCCATTACGCAGTACGATGTAGTCGTGAAACCATGGCCTGACTAGCAGCGGTGCGGACCTCGGGGTGTTGAAACACCGAGAGTGGAGGCAGGTGGAAAGTGCTCGTGCACCATCCTTGCAGTTTTGAAGAAGACACAAATATGGTTCAAGTGCGGGTACATTAGCCCTTGTATGCATGTGCTTTGTGGTGATCTTTAGTTCGGGAACGATCGTTGGCACTCTGAAAACAACGTTCCCCCGAGCGAACGGAGGAGGGGTGGGAGACGGAAACAGATGGGGACACGGAAGCCTTTCCTCCGTCCAAAATACACAAGGCCCGACAGTTTCACAATTTCTACGGTCTTAGTTAGGCAGTGATTCGGGGTCCAGAGCTTGTGCAAGGTGGCGCAATCAGCTCTCGGGGTCCATCTTCTCAGGCATGTCGGGCTGTTTGAAGCTGTGCCGGAGGAAGCGGAGAGGAGGTGGAGGATGAGAGGGGGAGGAGGTTATCCTAGACACCGGACGTTACCGACGTTGTCCCTTGCCTTGGGAAAGAGGTTGGCAGGCGAAATTTGTGGGGAGGAAGGAGGGAAGATGAGGAAGTTTCGTTTGCTAGTGGCTCCTCGTCCCAGAGGCTTGGGGAAATCAAGGCTCATCTCTCACCATGAGTGTTGGATGTCACATTTCCTTCCAACATGAATCCTCGCTTTAAGGCCATCTAAAATGAACAACTGTTACTGGGTGGCCACCCCTCCTGGATCCCTGGTACAAAACAAAAACTCAGAATTTCCTTCCACCCACCCAAATAGAGAGTAAAATGCTGGAAATGGAACCTTGCTGATTGATCAAAATGGAGACATCTGTTGAGTCTGCTTGACGTTACCAAATGTTCACGGGTGGAACAACATCAGCGAAGTGGACTGAAGTTGTATAGGGTGATTGCCAGTAGCCGTAGTAGCAGCAGCAGCAGCAGGCAAAGGTGGCAGATGCTAAGGGTGACTCTGGCCAATCTTTGTTTACCCTCTATCTCCAAGCATGCATTGCAGGGCCACACAATCAAACACACATGAGACCAGCTTAAGTCTCCTTGGTGCGATTTCTGCGGTATCAACACTCGATGTTTTTGGATGTGTTTCCGGACCCAATAGATTCTGGGTATCCAAATGGCAGGAATGGCACGAGGCTGGCTAGGCAAGTCAAGTGCTGGTGTTTATCCCTGCCCAGCAGCCAGCTTATTTTTCTGTAGCGGACCTTCCGCACTGCTGAGAGTCATTTCAGACAATCGAATCCGCTTTCCACAGATTAATGTGGATCGTTTGACTTTCATCAAATGATTCAGGCATGGATCTCTGATGATGTTGTGTACCCCATATTGGCCACGATTAGTTGCCGGTCTACTTCACTTCCTCTTCATAAAGAAATTGGTCCTATTGTAAAAATGTTTTTTATATGACATTTCTTACTGCAATTTTTATTCTCTTTCCATAGGTTCATTTTGTGGTTTTGCTGTGAGGGAGACTTGTAAAAGAAAGCAAGGTCCATTACATGACAACACCGTATTCCATTTACTCACTTACAGCTATTATATTATGGGTCCTTGTCGAGACAGAATATGTGGCTTTTTAAGGGCAATTTATCCTCACATTTTTAATTGTGGCTGAGAAGTCCATTTATAATTTTTTGGGTCATGTAGGCTGTGAGATACAGCAATAAATCATGGTCTTTGGAAACAGAAATGTGGCTTTTGGTGGCTTTTCTCCTCACACCTTTTTTAATAGTGATGAGATGTCATATTTATAATTTTTTGGGGTCATGTTGCTGTGAGAGTTACAGCAATTTTCATGGTCCTTTGGAACAGGAAATGTGGCTTTTAAGTGGCCATTTTCTCTCACAATTTTTTACAGTGGTCTGTTGAAGTCATTTTTATAATTTTTGGGTCATGCTGCTTTGAAATTGCTAGCAATACTACTGGTATATTTTAAAAAAATGTTGTTTTAACAGGACATTTGTTCTTCACAATTGTCCAAAGTGAATCAAGGGTTCATGCTTTATATTTTTTGGGGGCATCATTATGCTTTGGAAATGCAGCTATACTACAGGTTCCTATATAAAAAAATGTTGTTTTCTAACAGAAAATGTTCTTAACAATTGTCCAAAGTGGCTCAAGGGTCGATGCTTTGAATTTTTGTGGGGCATTTTGCTTTTAAATGCAGGCTATATTACTAAGGTCATATTTTAAAAAATTTTTGTTTCTTTTTAACAGCATTTGTTCTTCACAATTGTCACAAGTGGCTCAAGGTCTTGCTATTTTGAATTTTTTGGGGCATTTTGCTTTGAAATGCAGCGTATATAAGGTTCCTATTATTAAAAAAATGTTGTTTATATCTGTCATTTGTTCTTCACATTTGTCAAGAGTGGATCAAAGGGTATGGTGCGGTCAGAAACAGGAATAGGTAGGACTTGTTAATGGGACACCATATTGCAAAATTACTGTTTTTGCATGATCTTTGAGGACAAACCAATTTAAGACAATTAAAAAATATGAAACAAGATATGGTGAGGATTCCTTCCTTTTTTAAAAATTTGTTTTCTAGAATTAAACTACTAATAAACTTGATGTTCAATATAGGCTGGTAAAAAATATTCCTCTGAATTGTACAAGGGAGGTACAGGGAAAAACTTGACCCTAGTGTAGGTTTATTCAGAGGACATGGAGTATGAGCACGGACAGAGAACAAAAGTACACATGACATTTCCTCCAGCACGTTGAGTTAAAATGAGAAAAAGAATGCAAGTAAAAAGGTCAACTGGTGGAACAGGAGCGTTAACCACACAGTATTTCCAAGTGAAGCTCAATTGTGTCCCGCATCAACGGAGGGGCATGCGTTACCAAGGGACAGGGGACTGTATCTGTCCAGTTGAACTAAATAATGGTGGTTGAAAGATCCTATTACCGGAGGCACTTTTTTAATCTGTGGTCTGACAGGTTTAATGGTCATTCTGCGGTACAGGACATATATAGTTAATGTCAGTTCAACTAAATTGGTGGTTTCAAAGGACTCCTTTCCCGGGCACTTTTTAATTTGGGGGTCAGACAGGTTTAATGGTCATAAACTGCGGTCCAGGGACAGGTTAGTGTTCAATTGTCCAGTTCAACTAAATGGTGGTTGAATGAATCCTTTTCAACGCATCTTTTTAATCTGTGGGTCAGACGGGTTAATGTAATTCTGCGGTACAGGACAGATATTGTAAATGCCAGTTCAACTAAAATGGTGGTTGAAAGACTCCTTTTTCGGCACTTTTTAATCTGGGGTCATGCTTGCTTTGGGCCCCTCATGCTGTGGCCAGGTCAGGCTATAGTCACATGTCCAGTGAAACTTGAAATGGTGGTTGTAAGACTCCTTTTTCCGGCACTTTTGAAGCTGTGGTTATGCAGGTTTGGGCTATTGCGGGGTCGGCCCAGGACTTGTATATGTCAATGTACAGTTCAAACTATAATGGTGGTTGAAAAGACTCATTTTTCCGGGCTCTTTTTTATTGGGTAATGAAGGTTTGGGGCTTCATGCTGCGTTCCAGGACACAGGGAGATTCATTGTCAACTTCAAGTATAAATGATGGTTCTAATCATATTGCCTTCTGGAACTTTTTAATTTGTGGGTGCTTGCTGGTTTTTGGGTCTTGCTGTGGTACAAGTCAGGTGTGAATGGTGTGTGATTTTTTTTCTGTGGCTTTGTATACTAAGTGTTGTGATAAGACGTAGCAGTATCATTTGACGTTGTGTGTGTTATTTAAGCTTCTCCACAGGCACCTGTTTGGGTGTAAGAATGAATGGGGTTGTTGCCTCTCCATAGATTTATTGGTCATCGCTCATAATCGACCATCGACTATCGATATTCTTGTCGTTGATGGTAGTCTATCGGACCATTTATTTTTTTTTATTTATTTTTCTTTTATTTTTTTTATTTTTAGACGATGTCGTGATGGCAAGTAATCGCTCACACTAGTCGCCATTAACCTGCCAATCAGAATAGGAGCGACAGTGACCCATTCTAACCTAGGGAGAAAAATTGACCAATCATATTCAAAGGCGGGGGACAGTTCAAAGACAGTAAAAAGGCAGAAATGAGGCTGATTGGTTGAAGCGGTGTGGGCTCGTCCAGCGCTTAGCCAATTAGAGCCGCGAGCTAACTTTCTCATAGAGTTCTATGGGAAAAGAAATGCAGGCGAGCTCTGTTTGTGATTGGCTAAGTTTAATAAGAGGCGCGGTTTATTTGGACCAATGGAGGAGACGCGAGCGACAGATGATATGGGTTATTTCCTAATGCAATCTTGGAAATATAAAAATGTACATGGGCCGTACCATAATATACGTCTACAGATGTTGTCCCGACTGTGTATATAAAATGAATAATAATATGGGGGTAAAGAAAAAAAAAAAAATGAAATCAATAAAATCAGGTTTATTTCTTTATTTTCGTTACACCCATACTATTGATCCTTGGCTAACGAAAATAAAGAAATAAACCTGATTTTATTGAATTAATATTTTTTGATATTTACCCCCATATTATTATTCATTTTATATACACATCGGGATTGCATTGCGCCGATCTCTCCATAGACTACAATGGGAGAAGTAGCTCGCGCTCTGATTGGCCGATATAGCCAAGTCATCGCTAGCTCAGCCAATCAGCTCTTTTCTGTATTTTTACTGTCTTTTGAACTGTCCCACCTTTGATTTTGATTGTAAAAACCCTTTCTCCATAGCTTCTAATGGGTCTTTGTCGCTCCTATTCTGATTGGTCAATTCTCCTCCATAGCTTCTAATGGGTCTTTGTCGCTCCTATTCTGATTGGCTGGTTTATGCCGACCAATGAGAATAGCTTATAGAATTTGAATTACTGTATTTCCCGGCAATTCTCTCTATTGAAATTCCCGATGTAGCGCCGGTCTCGGCGACAAACGCGTTGTTCGGGATTGAATTGATTTGTTTATAGAATGTTTGAGCTCTTTTTCAGAGAATATTTTACATTTAATAAAAATGTTTTTTTTTATTCATACTCCATGCCGCACGGCGCTGAGAGCCGAGATTGCATTGCGCCCATCTCTCCATAGACTACAATGGGAGAAGTAGCTCGCGCTCTGATTGGCTGCGATAGCCAAGCCACCGCTAGCTCAACCAATCAGCATTTTTCAGCATTTTTACTGTATTTTGAACTGTCCCGCCTTTGATTTTGATTGGTCCAAACTTCTCCATAGGATATAATGGGTCCCTGTCGCTCCTATTCTGATTGGCCGAGATAGCCAAGCCCCGCTAGCTCAGCCAATCAGCTCTTTTCTGCATTTTTACTGTATTTTGAACTGTCCCGCCTTTGATTCTGATTGGTCAATAGTTCTCCATAGGTTTTAATGGTTCACTGTCGCTACTATTCTGATTAGCCGGTTTCTGCCGACCAATGAGAATAGCTTTCAGAATTTGAATTACTGTATTTTCCAGCAATTTCCAATATCCGAATTCTTGATATAGCGCCGTTCTAGATTTTTGGAAAGTGATTTTTTTATGTATTTTTTATTTTTGAGGTTTGAGCTCTTTTTCTGAGAATGTTTTCCGCCTTTATAAAGGCAATTTTTTTATTCATACTTCGCACGGACATCTTTAATGATTTCTCGCTGTTCTCCAGCCTGTCTCGCATCGGAATACATGTGAGGCGCAGTCCCGCACAGCGCCCATGTCCCCGCACTGCGCCCATGTGCCCGCACTGTGCCCCACACACTGGCGAGGCGCAGGGAACCTTTCCCCGCATGTATGAGCGCACGGCCTGTGACGGCGAATCTTGGGCGCGGCGCCGCACTGCGCCTAAGTCCCGCACTGCGCCCCCCACACTAGCGAGGCGCGGCGGATTTTGCCCGCATGTATGAGTGCACTACCTCGGGCAGCGAATCATAGGCGCAGCGCCGCACTGCGCCTAAGTCCCGTACTGCGCCTCAAACACTGGCGAGGCGCAGCGGACTTCACATAGTATGTATGAGCGCGCCCCAGTGCCGACATAAATCAGGCGCAGATTTCGTCGGAAAACTGGCGGAAAGGTGCGCCCCGACGTGGCGAGATTCATACATGTCGCCCCAGATGTCAACAGTCTTTACACGTCGATTGAACATGGAAAGGGAATCGTGGCCACAAGGAAATTGCTTGAGAAATGTTCAGATTTGAATGGTGAACAGATGGATTTTTGTCTGGATCTACTTCAAATCATATTGGAAGAGAATTATTTTCTCTTTGGGGACGATTTTAACATCCAAAGGAGAGGGACAGCTATGGGCTCCAACATGGACCCCCCATATGCAAATGCATATATGTCAGATGTGGAGGAATCATTTATTTACACTAACCATTTATTTCAAGATCATGCAAAATTATGAGTTCGCTACATTGATGACATTTTTTGCATATGGGGGGGTCCAGAGTCCTCCATCTCGGAGTTCGTTGAATTCCTGAATGGAATTTATCCGGAGTTAGGCTTCACTGCAGATTTCAGTGAGAGAGAAGTCAATTTCTTAGATACTCTGATTAGAAAGGAGTCCACAGGTGAATTACATTTCGATCTTTACCAGAAGTCGACTGATCGTAACAGCCTTCTGGAATACCATAGCAATCATCCGAAATCTGTCAAAAAAGCTCTCCCTAAATCCCAATTTAAGAGGGTTGACAGGATCGTACCAGATAAGAAAACACGAGACATTCAGATTGGGGAAATGTCCAATAGGTTCCTACAAAGGGGATATCCAGAATCTCTGCTTGAAAAAGAAAAAGTACATCTAGATACAATAGGAAATTGTGAAAAAGAAAAGGAAAAGAAAGCTAAACACATTGCATGCGTCACCACATACCACCCTTTTGTAGAGAAAATACAAGGAGCAGTCCGTAAACACTGGCCAATATTGCATCAGGCATATCCTAAGATTGAGGAATTTTGTTCTCCCCCAATTAGCTGTTACAAAAGATCATCTAATCTTAGAGATAGACTTGTTTGAGCAGACGTAGGTAGTTTTGTCAAAATTCCCAGACAAACCTTTTTACATTCACAAAGAACAGGCACGTACCCATGTCTTGGCTGTGGCCAATGCTCCAATGTCATCAAGGGGGAGTATTTGACCCATCCACAGACGGGTAAAAGGATTAGGATTAAAAACTTCTTTACCTGAGTCCCGTTTCGTGGTCTATGTGATCAAATGTCTGTGCGTTCTCGCATACTTTGGGGAGACCACCCAGCGTGTGCGAGAACGCACAGCAAAACATAAATCAACCATTAGGAGGAATGAGCTCTTGTTACCGATTCCAGCACATTTTGCTGAAAGGAATCACAATGTGTTCCAATTAAGATACCAGGTGATTGACACTGTACAGACACCTCGACGAGGAGGGGACAGAGTACGTTTATTAAAACAGAGGGAGTCCTTTTGGATTCATCATCTGGAGACATTAACCCCCAAGGGCTTCAATAGGGACTTTGATTTTTGTATTAATATTTGATTGCCCTAGAATCTATCAATGAGGACATATCAGGATGGGATTGTTAATTTTTCCAATTTTGGGAGAATGACTGCCCCATTATATTGTCTTTTTGGAGAATGACATCTTGAATAGGGTAGAGTGATTACCTCCCTAAATTTAACTTCGATAATTATATTGTTGGAGTTGATGATGTGTTATAATTTGGCCATGATTTGTAAACGTTTGTGCATGTCTCCCATGAATTAATAACATCCATTTTGAAAAATATGTTTATTCAGCCTATTCAATAGATTTTGTTTATAATTAGATGTATTTATGCCTCTTTATTAATCTTATCTATATCGCCAAATCTAATGGGATTAATATTACTGACAAGGCTATGCCCCCATATACAGACCAGTGAGGTTAGAATAATATAATTAGCGCCCAGATTTTTCATATACACTAGAATAATTGGCGATTTATCTGTTGGGCGATAGACTGTTTTACTGCAGTCCATATGGACTAAATAGCGCTGACACAATACAATGCCGCTATCTAGCTCCGGTTAAGTCTAACACTATGTATGTTTTTTAGATACCGGGACTGTACGGCACAGGCGCCTTACACATAGGAGACTCAGTACTCCATATTAGTTAAGGGCTAACCAGTGCGCAAACGCATTGACATAACATCCCGCGTGATTTGCCGGCACAGAGTTCCGGTCTCATTTTAATAACATGACAACATCCTGTGACGGGGGCGACGCATGCGCCCTATATACAAGAGTTTTGCGCTCCCTATCAAGTAAGGGCATACCAGTGCGCATGCACGCAGGGTATAAAACCGAGCACAACACTCTGACACACAGTTCCGGCTCCTCACCATGTGATAACAGGCTCTAGGTAAATTCTTGACATTTTAGCCATATATTATATGGATGGTTACAATTTTATGCCAGTTTTCCTTTGTGATCATTCTATGTGAAATGGAGGTGTCATTTAAAACCACTGTGCGTTATTTAAACCTAGTTGGCGATATACATCTAAGTTTAATATGGGATAACATTCAGATTAGATTCCCCTTATGTTAGAAACGACCCATATATCATTACGATCAGAATCTATAAGGCGAAATGTATAGGCAATATTGATATCATGGGAGGCATCCATATAGGTTCTTTTGATGTACATAAAATGTTTAATATCAGCATACAGTGGATTAACTTTCTGATTTGGATGGCCATAGAGGAGGCATTTTCCTCTTCTTCTTTTTCTATAGTCTTTCCAATAATTTTTTGAATGCCTTTTTTGGTATAAAAAAATATATATCCTGGGTAAATGTGCATTTTTTTCATGATTAACATTTTTTTGTGTGTAGATTGTTGTTTCTTTTTTAGGTAAATAACTGTCCCTTTTGTCATTGTATCTTGATAGGTATCATTAGATAACAAAGAATCGAATAAGAGATATAAAACTTGTAAAGTGAGTTATAATGTTTTTATTGAAGTCACTGTTTGTTACTAACAACGGACATGTTTGTTATATCTGTTGTGTATACTAACACTTTGTTGTTGTTGATTTTATTATTTTAGAGATTCGGTTGAAAAAGGTCCGTTTAGGGACCGGAACGTTCATATCATTGAATCTAATTGTTTATAAGATGGATATAAAATGACCCTGTTTTTATGAAGCCGGATGATTATATTACTCAATAAAGTTTTGTTAAAATGAGAAACTGATATTTTGGTGTGAGACCATTTGTAACCGTCCACATCAGTGTGGTCTGTGTGCTAGACAATCTGCAAAGGTACCGGATCTGGCTGATACACAGCGCTCTCCTTGACGTCTCCTGCATTGTTGACAGGCATCATTTCTGCTCTTAGTGAATCGACTTTCATCACTGAACTGTAGAGATGAGCAAATTTCTCAAAAATTCGATTCGGCTGATTCGTCAAAATTTTTCCCCCTAAAATCCTTTTGATCCAAATTTATTTGCAACAAATCACATTAAAAAGCTATTTCCTAGCTGCAGAGAGCTTGCATGGTATTGTAGAACATTGTGCCATGCTGAAATATGCAGGGAGCGTGGTTTGGTATTGAAATAGTGCTGTGTTTTAGTATGACACACAGATGACAGGCACCTCTCTTAGAATCGCTTCCCTTATCTGGGCAGTTACGGGGTCAAAACTGACAAAATAACTGAAGTGGGAACACAGCCTCACAAGTTAATGTCAGCACCAGCTAGAAAGAACCAAGATCCTACTATATCGTCAAAGAACGCACTTCTTTTACACCGTCATCAGATGATTCCACAGATTATGACAGAACCTGTTCTGTTAAACGCTGATACATGTAGAGCCATCCCGAAAGAGTGGAGAGAGTGTCAGCAGTAATTTCGTCAAATAACTTATTTGTCAAATAACTTATTTGTCTAAAAAAAACTTTGAAATACAGCTTGTGTTTTTGTCATACACCCACATCTCCAATTACAGGCAGGTTATTATTGTGGGATATAGTTCTCTGTGCCAAATAGTTACTTTTTTCACTTATAAGGTGAAACTCTCTTGAAATACAGTTTGTGTTTTTGTCATATACACACATCTACATTAAACAGAGTTTGTTTTATTGCCCTTCACATGGGAGGGGCAGTATCACAAATGTTCCAGGAGCAGGCACAGGTCCCAGCACAGCAAGAGGACATCACAGCAGGGGTCACTTAGTGAGGCCAGAGCTACTGGTGTCATCTAGTGGCCGTGTGTTGACCACCAAGCCAACACTTCGTGAATGGTTGAAGAGGTCATCCACTTTCTCCCAGATAACATTTGACAACCCCAGCCAAGAGTCGGTGGGTTCGTCAGACACAAGCCTTAGTTGGCATTGCTCGGGAGCAGGTCAGGGGCCCTCACCTGTTCTCAACCCACCTCTGTCTGGGTCGGGTCCCATAGCCAGAGAACTACTATGTGCTGTTGGCTCCGCGCCACTATACAGCGAGGATGAACTATTTGAGGACAGTGGGCAGCAAAGAGGTGGGACAGACATCCGCTGCTTCTTGCAGTAGGCGGGCAAGTAGTGATGAGGAGAGTGGCATGTGGGGTTATGTTGTGAGCGCACAGGCTCTGTACGAGACCATTGAGGAGGACATTAGTGATGGGCAAACACTAATCGATGTAGCCGATCGCACTTGGGAGCCGGGTGAAGCAAGGGCTTCATCATCATCGTCGGGAGAAGAGGGCGGTAGCTTGTGCGTCAGGCAGTGGCCGGGAGTCAGCAGGCTGGCAGCAGTGAGAGGTCGTGAGCCAAATGGCCATGGGGTAGACCACGCGCTTTGCAGGTCCCAGAAAGTAGTGGCACAGGGGCTCACCGAGGCAACAGCGGTGGCAGTCAGTCAGTGCGGAGCATTGGTGCTAAAATCACCTACTGGTCGGTGTGGCAGATTTTTGCCAAGACTCTTAAGGAGGCGAACATGGATATATTTAGAATCTGTGGCAGGGACCTAATCTTGGCACCATGACCCTGCGTCAACATATGCAGCGTCACCAACCAGTGGCCTGGGAGAAACATGTCTCAGATGTGGTGGTCCATCCTGCCGCAGAAACTGCAGCAGCACCCATTGGCATGCATCCCATTTCAGGCAGTCAAGGCTCCACCACCTCTGCCAAAGGGAGCTGTCTGTTTTTCCTATCATCTACCGGTCCAGATGCTCCTGTTCCTCGTCACACCAGCAGTAGTTCACCGAGACGATTGCCAAGAGACAGCAGTATACATCTAGCCATCCTAAGGTGCAGACCGTGCTCCTGTCCAACTTGGTGGTACTGCAGTCCCTCCCTCTTCAAGTGGTGGACTCTGCACCATTCAGAGAACTGATGGCTTGTACCAAGCCGAGGTGGAGAGTCCCAAGAGATAGTTTCTTTTCGAAAAAGGCAGTACCAGCCCTCCACAAATATGTAGAAGAGAAGGTGGGCCAGTCCTTGAGCCTGCCATTGTCTTCCAAAGTGCATGGCATCGCAGACTTGTGGAGCTGTAACTATGGTCAGGGACAGTACATGTCCTTTACGGCCCACTGGGTGAATATGCTTCCTGCCCAGCCACACCAGTAACTTGGACAGGAGATGCTGCTTTCTCCTCCACATTGTCAAATTGCTGATTCTGCGCCAATGTACACCTCCTCCTCTACCACCTCAGCCTCCACTGAAGCAACAAGTCTTTGTGCTCCTCCAACATACCACATGTGCAGGGCACAGTGGTATCACGCAGCTCTATATCTGGTTTGCCTGGCAGAACGAAGTCATATAGGAGAGAAACTGCTCGGCGTCATGAAAGACGAAATTGATTCCTGGCTTTTTACACGACAAATGAAAATTGGAACCATGGTGACAGACAATGGAAAGAACATTGTGTCCACACTGTGCCGAGGAGGGCTCAGCCATGCACCCTGCATGACGCACTTGTTTAATCTGGTTGTCAAATGGTTCCTCACGTCTTCCACCCATCTGAATGAAATTTTAAAAAACGGCCAGTAAACTGCATGAACTTCAGCCATTCCTACACCATCAAGCACACCCTCCTTGAGCTGAACAGAACAGAGAAACTATGAATAGAGAAAAACTGAGAAAAAGAGAGATAAAAACAGAGCAAAACAGCGAGAAACCTATGCACAGAGAAAGGCCATTAATGATTTCTTGATGATCCTAGCGGACAGGAATACTACACTGTGTAACCTTGATGTCAGCCAGTGACAGCTCATGCATGACACCTGCTGTTTGCTCAGGCTCTTTGAGGAGGCCACGCTATTTGTCTACAGGATGAACAAAAGTCATTCCACTGCTTCATGTCTTGGAACAGATGCTGCAAAATCTGTCTGTTCAGGGAACTGGAGACATGGCGACTACATCTCATGGCCACATGAGTCCGGTGGGGGCAATGGGTAGCCAGTGAAGGGATTGGCAGAGGGGAGAGGCAGAGGAGTGATGAGGAGGGCGGTGAATCAGATGGGCAGCAGAGTTAAGGATGGATTGAAGTGGAGCGAGGGTGCTAGATGGGAGGCCACAGAGAAGGATGTTGCAATAGTCTAGGCGTGAGATGACGAAGGCATGGACAAGCATTTTTGTGCTTTCAAAGTGAAGGAATGAGTGAATTCGGGAGATATTTTTCAGTTGGATGCAAGGATAAGGGTTTGGATGTGCGGTTTGAAAGGCCACATTTGAGTCAAAGGTTATCCCAAGGCAGCGGACTTGCAGAGCCGGTAATAGAGTGCAACAATTGACAGTGAAAGAGTGATCTATCTGCACCATCGTCCATCCTCTTGGTTGGGGGTTCCGCAGTGCTCACGTACCACTGTCACGGCTGCTGTGGGGGAGGGGTTGTAGGAACAGTACCAGCTCCATCAGCAGCAGCCTGAGTCTGGAGTCGTTGATGAGCAGCTTTCTTTGTTACGGCAGCTTTGCTCTAACAATTTCTCCTTCTTTTACGATCGAGAATAAAGACACAGTGTACACTGGATTCTTAGATCAAATCAGATAAGAACAATTTATTAATCCTCTAAAGCTTTTTTTATATGGTTAGATGATGGGATGGTGTCACTTCTAACCAATCACAGATAAGCCAAAATCTTATGGGATGTACATTTTAGACCAATCAGAACAATTAACAGACAAATAACGTCATTACTGACCAGCTGTTCAAGAATTGGCAATAATAAATAATTTCAATTATTAATATCTACAGACATTAGACACAGATCAGATGTTTATACAAACTGAGGATACTGGACCACTGTGACTCAGTATCTTCCATTATCTCGGGGTTATGTACATCGTTTTTTTTAAAATCAACTGTTGTGCATACCACAAAGTTACATTAGTCAATAAAAAGGCTCTGATTCCTTTATGAAAAAAGAGCCTAACTTATAAATGTGTGTTAAATCACGGTGACCCTTACCATGCAAATTACTGAGCCAGAATAAACTTGTTATGTGACTTTATCAAAGATCGTTCAATCGTCCAAACCTGAATGACGGGCAGAATTCAGGTTTAGTGAAATCAAAAGACGGCTTTTGTAAAAGACTTACAAGTAAAATTTTAAAGTTGCATAAAAATTTTTTTCCCAAAATTTTCCCTTAATTCCTCTCGCTTGTAAATATCTTTTACTTGTCTTATTTGAAATACCCTGGGGGGTTTTTAAGTATCTCTTGTTTTTGGGATCTGCAGCAGTCAAAGTTTCATGAAAAATAACTTTGACCGACCGTTTTGGGCTCGTCAACTTATCAACTCCCATTTCCCAAACATTTGATTTAAGATCCAGATAATAAGACAAAAAATGTGGTGAAAATGTGGGCTAATCCACCCATCCCCTACCACTGAAAACATTAGCGAGTTTAACCCTTTAAAATGTGGGCCCCGATTTTGCTCAACCTGAAACATGTAAAAGTCTATTTATACTGTAAACCTTAAAATTTTAAAGGCATCAAAAAATCTTGGTCTGTGGGCCGGGTTGGGGGGGAAATTTCACGTCCAAAATTTTTAAGTGGGAATTTAGAATTTCTCCCAAATTTTTTTCCCTATTTAGCCGATGCAGAAAGGGGGACTTCCACCTTTTTTTCGTTGACCTCTTTTTCTACCCTTATTTCCATCTTTTCTATTACTACTACCTTGAGCCATTGCCTCCTATCTTTCCCCCCTTCTTGCCCTCAACAGTTTTATCCACATAAGCTCCTCTCTCCCTTTTTCACCATGTACTCATCCCCCCCGCATTTTCCCTCTTTAACCACCCCCAAAAATCCAGCTCCAATTACTGGGGACAAAACGCCGCTCAATTATCACTGCCCATCGCTGTCTCTTTTCTTCCCCTTCCCTGCAGGGACATTCTCCCAACCCCGGGGCCCCTTCCTTTACTGCTCATCCCACCTCCTTCTCAGCCTCCCCTAGAAACCCCAAACCTGCTTGCCATTCGCTGTACCTTTTTCTGCTCCTTTTAATGTGCTCTAGGAACGGCCGATCCTCTGCAACAAATCACTGCTGCTCAAACCTTTTTCTCTTCCCCAATCCCCCAACCTGCTGGCCCACAGAAACATGGCCCAGCAATTGACACCGCTTCCCTTTCCGTCTCACCTATGGTGGGCTCATTCACCCCACCCCCCAGACCCAGAAAGGGGCCCGGGTGAGGGGTTGACATACTTCTCCTCCACCCTGCCTTACCAGGCCTTCCTCCCCACCCTCCCTTACTTTCCCCCCCCTTTTTAGGTCCCCACCC
Organism: Phyllomedusa bahiana; assembly: GCA_025379985.1. Classification (NCBI taxonomy): domain Eukaryota; kingdom Metazoa; phylum Chordata; class Amphibia; order Anura; family Hylidae; genus Phyllomedusa; species Phyllomedusa bahiana. The sequence goes on along the minus strand of JAODAL010033112.1, from coordinate 8 downwards.
TCAACTCT